>QRFJ01000148.1:119345-238308 GCA_006176705.1 Cocos nucifera
CTTTGACTGGTCAAACGTTGACCATTCACCCTTTGACTTTTGACCACATGTCATGCACCTATTGGAGAGCTGGTGGGGGCCTGTCCCCCTGCCAGAACCTGGCAAGGAGAAGGGCGCACGCCAAGGGTGGCGTGAGCCCAAGTAGGAGGCGCCTAGGAGTCCTTGTTGGACAAGGACTCCACCTCCCTTTTGGATTCCAATCAGAGTTCTACTAAGAATCCAGTTTGACTGGTCTTAGGCGCCCTCTAAGGAGGAATCCAGGGGTCTCTATTCCAACCAATCAGATTTAGATCTGATTTCACAAAGGGTTGTGATTGGTTGAGAGGAAGAGGAGTTGGATCACAAGAGGTCTATAAATAAGACCCTGCGCCCAACCCTAATTCTAATGCTATTAGACACGCCCCAAGGCTGCCTCTCCCCTCCTTCTCCATGCCATAGTCTCTTCTCCCCTTGCTCTCCACGTCCAAAAGTGTTTTGGATTTAGGTTGGTGCGATTCAGATCAAGGAAAGGCGATCAAAAGCAAGAAGGCTGCGCTGCTGCAAAAGGACGACTGCAGATCTTCAAAAGAGTTTTGAAGATCCTCCAGATCAGATCCAGATCTGATTTTTGGAGGTGTGATAGAGAAGAAGAGGATCTCCAGATCCAACCCGAGTGGATACCGGTAGAGGCCAGGCGCTTGCGTGGCTAAGATCCAGAACCTTCCGCTGCAATCAGGATCATCTACAGGGTAATAGGATTACCCAAATCAGGTAAATTAAATTTGATTTAATTTATCTTATTTTATTTTATTTATTAAAATAATAAGAATCAGATCTGAAACATATCAAGATCTGATTGAGATCAAGAGAAAATTTTTGAAATATATCTCTTGATCTAATCAGATCTGGACGAACCTGGACCGGGAAATCAGGATTTCCCTTCAACTGGTATCAGAGCCATGGTTCTAAATTGTTTAGATCTGATTTTAATTTTATTTTAATTAGAAAATAAAGTGATTTCAGATGTCACATGAGATGTGATCAGATCTGAAATCAGAAAAAATTAAAATTAAATGATTTGGATCTAAGAACATGAAGATATGCATGACTAGTTCTAGAATAGAATAGTTCTATAGAATAGTTTTGCATGTCTTTGATTTAATCTGATTAAATCATATTTTAGATCTTCTTATTTACTATTTTCTGATATTATAAGTGTTATAATAACATCTGATAAACAGCAAATAAAAATTATTTAATTTTAAATATCATATGAGATATGATAGATGCATGTCTAGACTAGTTGTAGAATAGTTCTACATAATTGTCTAGATTAGAATTTATTTTGATTAGATCAATTTAAATCTAATTTTTTAGATTATTATGAGATAATTTAGATCTGAAAACATGCATGATTTGATACATGAGATGTATGCAAAATATGCCATTGATTAGATCTAAATTTGTATATGAGATATATGATATAGATCTATAACTGTTTTGTAGTATTTACATGTTCCTGATTAAGGCGTTCCTCTTGGCCGTCCGGTCATAAGAACGAAGAAGGGTTTAAAGGCCCTCTCTTCCCATTCGATGGGGTGTTCTTATGACGTGTAGGGGTGCTGCGTGTTCGTCCTTAATCAGAAACCCAAAACTTACTTTCTGCAAAACCCTAGATCCTGAAACCCTAGGATTTATTGTGCATATTTTGTTTATGAACCCAACTTAATTAAGAATTAAGTTTATGGAATATTAATTAGGTCTAAAATTGAGAATTTCAGATCTAAGACATATTCATAATACTGGGTTCGGGCTTGGGTAGCTCAATTAGGTCTAAGCGGTTGATCAAACCGAATCAAGAGTTGGTTAGATGGGATCAACAATGCTTAAATTGACCAGCCTAATAGGATTAAGTCTGGGTCAAGATCGAGTCACGATCAAGCAAGACCTAATTAGGCTCAGAGGTTAGAGTCTGGATTGTAGGCTAACCCAATTGGTTCTGACTCAACAATTTGGTGTCTAAGGTAAGTTTGGCACAGACGACCGACTGGTTTTTAATTGGAAGCTACTCGACCTGAATGCGTTCTTGTGCGAGTTAACGGCATATTCCTTCCACCGGTCTCACTTACCTGGCCATATCTGTTGACACAGTTCTGATCTGAGGTGGTCAATAATCCGAGCTGAACCCATGCCACTAGGTTAGTCATAATTGTTATGACTAAGCCAAGTCTAGTTTAATGAGACCTGAATCAATTCTCCCTAAGAAAAGATTAAGTCTGAGGTCTTCCACCATTGTAGACGTGCGGGCCCTTCCCGGGGTTGATTGTTCTCGGCTGGATACAGTGGCTCAGTTGCACCGGGAAGATGCAACCATGTCTATTAGGCATTGGATGCTATGGGCTGGAGGATGAGTTGGGCTCAATATTTCGGATACGGTGAGAGACCCAATTAGGAACCCAGTCTATGCAAATGGTGGGTCTGACTTAACTAAGGAGTGGATCAATATTCCGGATACGGTGAGATTCATGAATTAGAGACCAAGTTTGGGTGCACCATGATTAGAGAATCATTGAACAAGAGTTGTTCACTCATTGGCTAACCCATCACCAATAACTGTTAGGTGAGGTGATGAGTCAGTTGGTGAGACCGCACCACCCACTAGAAATCATCAATCGTGGAGATTTTCGCATCTCTACAGAGGGAGTGTAGGGATCCGAGAAAATAGTGGGAGCTAATTTGTTTAAAAATAAAATCCCTAAACAAATTGGTCAAGTCAAAATTACAGTATCTAACTAGAATCTTTGACTCTCTACAGGAAAATGTCTGCGTCCAACCCACTGGCACGTATCCTAGACACACATAGACTGACTGGACCCAATTATAAAGATTGGCTCAGGAACTACAAAATTGTTTTGGGTTCAGAGAAGTTAACACATGTTTTGGACCAGGACCCTCCCACCTTACCAGCTCGTCCATCCACTGAACAGAGAGCGTCTCTGGAAAAATGGATTGACGAAGACAATAAGGCCAGATACTACATGTTGGGCTCGATGTCTGATGAGCTCCAGCGCCAACATGAAGATATCGGGACTGCTCGCCAAATGTTGGCTCACCTGCAGGAGATGTTTGGTGAACAGAGTCGCGCAGCCAAATATCAAGTCACGAAAATGACTTTTTAAGGCTAAGATGCGTGATGGGCAGTCAGTCCAAGATCACTGTCTGACAATGATCAAGGACATGGAAGAGCTTGAGAAGCTCGGTGTGAAGTTGGACTTGGATCTGCAGAACGATATTATTCTGCAATCCTTGACTGATGCATATGGGCAATTCATCATGAATTACCACATGCATAAACTTCAAAATTCCTTGGCCGAGTTGATGAATATGCTGGTTACCGCTGAGCTTTCTATGAAAGGTTCTAAAGGCTCAGTTCTTGCTATGGAACGGACTTCTTCCAAAAGAAAGTCTTATGGAAAGAAAAAGAAGTCTGTGAAAAAGCAAAAGGTAGAAGGATCAAAGAAGAAGAAGGCAGAACCGAAGAAGAAGGTCGATGGCAAAGGAAAGTGTTTCCATTGCAACAGCGACGGCCATTGGAAGCGGAACTGCCCTACTTACCTGGCCACCCTGAAGAACAAGAAGGAAGGTCCTTCTGGAGGTATGCTCGTTATTGAGTCTAACCTTACGGTTTCTTCTGCATCCAGTTGGGTGCTTGACTCTGGTTCTAGTGCTCATCTGTGCACTTCTATGCAGGGTCTTGAGGATAGCAGGAGGCTGAGGGATGGAGACATGATCCTACGCATCGGTAATGGAGCAAGAGTTGCTGCAGTAGCCGTGGGAACATACCCTCTGCGATTACCATCTGGTTTAGACTTAGTTTTAAAAGACTGTTATTATGTGCCTGCAGCTAGCAGGAATTTGATTTCTGTTTCATGCTTAGCACAAGAAGGTTATGTGATCACCTTCTTTAAGGACCATTGTAACATTCTTTATGAAAGAAATAAAATTGCAAATGGTTTCCTTGTTAATGGTCTTTATCAGTTGCATATTGATGTACCTGTTTTAACTATCGAGCAAAACGTGAATGCCAAACGACCTAGGGATAGTCCAAACGACAGATATCTATGGCACCTGAGATTAGGTCATATAGCAGAAGATAGGATTAACAAATTGGAGAAAAATGGGCTATTGAGTCCATTGACTTTTGAGTCATATCCAACTTGTGAATCTTGTCTTCAAGGCAAAATGACTAAACTCCCTTTTGTTGGACATGGGGAGAGGGCCACAGATCTCCTTGCCCTAGTACATACTGATGTGTGCGGCCCATTTGATGTGCCGGCTAGAGGCAATTTTGTCTACTTCATTACCTTTACCGATGATCTGTCTAGGTATGGGTATGTGTATCTTATGAGACACAAGTCTGAAGCCTTTTGAAAAGTTCAAAGAATTCAGACATGAAGTAGAAAAACAAACTGGAAAACCCATTAAGGTTCTTCGATCAGATCGAGGAGGTGAATACCTTAGCCGGGAATTCCTAGACTATCTTAAGGAAAATGGCATAGTCTCTCAATGGACTCCACCAGGAACACCTCAACTCAACGGGGTTTCAGAACGGAGAAATCGGACTCTATTGGATATGGTTCGATCCATGATGAGCTTCACAGACCTCCCTGATTTTCTTTGGGGACATTCATTATTAACTTCAATCTATTTACTGAATAGGGTTCCCTCTAAAACCGTTCCTACCACACCGTATGAGATATGGCACGGTAAGAAACCAAGTCTGAGTCATCTCAGAATTTGGGGTTGTCCGGCTCATGTCAAAAGACAACAAGCGGACAAGTTAGAGTTTAGGTCCTTTAGAGCTCGATTCATAGGATATCCTAAAGAGTCATTAGGATACTATTTCTACATTCCAGAAGACCACAATGTGATTGTGAGTCGACATGCCATATTTCTTGAAAAATAGTTTATTCAAGATAGTGGCATTGGAAAGCAGATTAAGCTTGATGAGAAAGTCTCACAAGCAGAACGAGCTAAGGACCAAGTGGAACCAAATCAGGTTGAGCCAATAAGAACACTACCTCCTCCACCTCGTAGATCGGAAAGAGTTTCCCGTCCCCCTGAAAGATACTTAGGTATTATTTCAGAGGATGTAGAGGAAATGTTCCTCATAGGTAATGGTGCTCATGGTGATGATCCCAAAACCTACAACGAGGCGATATCAGATATCGACTCCGAGAAATGGCTTGAGGCAATGAAGTCAGAAATCGACTCGATGCACTCAAACCAAGTCTGGACCTTGGTAGATCCACCAGAAGGTATAGTACCTATTGGGTGTAAATGGATCTTCAAGAGAAAGATTGGTGCAGATGGGAATGTGGAGACATTCAAGGCTAGACTGGTGGCAAAAGGTTATAGTCAACGTGAAGGCATTGACTATCAGGATACCTTTTCCCCGGTAGCTATGCTAAAATCCATCCGCACATTGCTTGCCGTTGCAGCCTATTTCGATTATGAAATATGGCAAATGGACGTGAAAACGGCATTCCTAAATGGATATCTTGAGGAAGATATCTATATGGAACAGCCGCTAGGTTTCACATCCAGTGATACTGATCACAAGGTTTGCAAGCTGCAAAGGTCCATATATGGACTTAAGCAAGCATCTCGGAGCTGGAACACTCGTTTCAATGATGTGATCAAAAAGTTTGGTTTCATCAAAAATGAAGAGGAACCATGTGTTTTCAAAAGGGTCAGTGGGAGCGCTGTTGTCTTCCTCGTATTGTACGTGGATGACATCCTCCTTATTGGGAATGATATTCCCATGTTGACATCAGTCAAGATGTGGTTGTCCAAGGAATTCTCCATGAAAGACCTAGGTGAAGCATCCTTTATTCTAGGAATTAAGGTCTATAGGGATAGACCGAATAGGATGCTAGGACTTTCACAGAAGATGTACATAGAGGAAGTACTAAAGAGGTTTAGTATGGAAAACTCTAAGAGGGGATTAATACCCTTCAGACATGGTATTCATCTTTCCAAGAAGATGTGCCCCAGCACACCTGAGGAAATAGAACGCATGAGCAAGATCCCTTATGCTTCTGCAATAGGGAGCCTCATGTATGCCATGCTATGTACACGACCTGATATAGCCCATGCTGTGAGTGTCACAAGCAGATATCAGTCAAATCCAGGTGAAGAACACTGGACTTCTGTGAAATGTATCCTTAAGTACTTGAGAAGAACTAAGGATATGATGTTGGTCTTTGGTAACGGAGAACTCCAAGTTCAAGGGATACACAGACTCGGACTTCATGTCCGATATAGATGATCGAAAGTCGACATCTGGAAGTCTGTTTGTGTGCAATGGTGGAGCTGTCAGCTGGAAGAGTTCCAAGCAAACTGTGATAGCAGATTCCACCATGGAAGCAGAATATATAGCTGCATCAGAGGCTGCAAAGGAAGCGTTCTGGTACAAGAAGTTTGCTGCAGAAATTGGAGTAATGCCATCAGATGCCATTCCTCTTTACTGCGACAACAATGGCGCCATAGCCCTTGCTAAGGAGCCGAGGTCTCACCAGAAGTCCAAGCACATTGAGCGGCGATACTCCATCAGATAATGTGGCAGACCCACTTACAAAGCCGTTGGGCCAGCAGAAGATCGAAGCCCACCTTGAGAAGATGGGACTTAGACTTGTAGCCAATTGGCTTTAGGACAAGTGGGAGATTGTTAGATATATGTGCCCTAGAAGCCAGAATTGGCTGACACTTGTAATACACTTCTAGGGGCAAAATTATAATTTTGACTATAATTAATGAAATGGGTTATTTTCTATCACACATGTGTATTTAGTGTCTGTGATACATCCTTTGAGTTAATGGTAATGATAATTCATATTTTCAAGAGTTGAAAATTTAAGACATGAATAATCATTATTAACTCATAAACAGCTCCCGACCATAGGATCATCACGAGGATGGTGATTGATCCGGAAGGTTGGTGTACGATCGCTTCTCTTTAGTAGATGAGTCTTGAGTCTACGGTGTGGAGACACCGGAGCGAGAGTACAGGTACTCGTTAGAGAACGAGGGCACTGAGCGTGACCACCTCGAGTAGTCATTAGGAAGTCTACCTTCTCGTCAATGACTGACTCGATGCTGCAGTAGTGTGTCTGGTTCTTTGACCTGAGATGCATCGGCAGTTCACCTTGAGGGTGTTATAGTTTGACTACACCATTACTCGGTCTCCTAGCCATATGGAACCCTGAGGTGTATGTTGGCTATAGCATGTTCATTGTAGGAACTGGATTGCATCAAGATGGGAATCTATCTACCTCGGTGGTAGAGGAGTAGCCCTATGATGATCATGAGAATCAAGTCCAGAAATCCATGGCCATGGTAGAGTGAAATAATAGAAAGAGTTTCTATTTAGATTTTCACATTGGACTCGAATCGAATGATTACATCATATGACAGAGACTAGGGTTTGACGAGTTCACCTTAACCCTAATCTGATCGGGGCTCAAGATAGAAGAACTGAATCACACAGGTAGCTGCACCAAGAGGTTCGCATTCAGCTCTGATGGGTTGCCACCATATACTGCTAGGTGTCACTGGTGGATTTTGGGAGCAATTAGAATGATTTAGATGATCGATCATTCTAGCTGTTCGAATCAGAAGAGTTCTGATCCATCGAAAGGAGTTTCGATGATGTCTATGATAGAGATCATGACATATCCCATTACCATACAGAACTGAACCTAACTGGGTCACACAAACAAGGGTTTGAATCTGGTGATCATCAATTGAACTGATCTAGTTCAATTGATCTGAATGAGATTCAATTAGGTTCAAGGAAATCGTGCTAGCACTCGATTGAACCTAACGTTCTTCTTTTACTATCATAAATAAGTTGTCCTGACTGAGCCAAAGGAGTTTGTGCTCAATCAGAGGCCTTCATATGGTCTGACTGGAGGTTGTCCAAGTCAGAATAGGTTGTCTTATTTGTAAGACATTACCTGCCATTTTTGGTCACCTGCCATTTCTTGTTCTTTGACTTTGGTCAAAAGTCTACCTTTGACTGGTCAAACGTTGACCATTCACCCTTTGACTTTTGACCACATGTCATGCACCTATTGGAGAGCTGGTGGGGGCCTGTCCCCCTGCCAGAACCTGGCAAGGAGAAGGGCGCACGCCAAGGGTGGCGTGAGCCCAAGTAGGAGGCGCCTAGGAGTCCTTGTTGGACAAGGACTCCACCTCCCTTTTGGATTCCAATCAGAGTTCTACTAAGAATCCAGTTTGACTGGTCTTAGGCGCCCTCTAAGGAGGAATCCAGGGGTCTCTATTCCAACCAATCAGATTTAGATCTGATTTCACAAAGGGTTGTGATTGGTTGAGAGGAAGAGGAGTTGGATCACAAGAGGTCTATAAATAAGACCCTGCGCCCAACCCTAATTCTAATGCTAATTAGACACGCCCCAAGGCTGCCTCTCCCCTCCTTCTCCATGCCATAGTCTCTTCTCCCCTTGCTCTCCACGTCCAAAAGTGTTTTGGATTTAGGTTGGTGCGATTCAGATCAAGGAAAGGCGATCAAAAGCAAGAAGGCTGCGCTGCTGCAAAAGGACGACTGCAGATCTTCAAAAGAGTTTTGAAGATCCTCCAGATTAGATCCAGATCTAATTTTTGGAGGTGTGATAGAGAAGAAGAGGATCTCTAGATCCAACCTGAGTGGATACCGATAGAGGCCAGGCGCTTGCGTGGCTAAGATCCAGAACCTTCCACTGCAATCAGGATCATCTACAGGGTAATAGGATTACCCAAATCAGGTAAATTAAATTTTATTTAATTTATCTTATTTTATTTTATTTATTAAAATAATAATAATCAGATCTGAAACTTATCAAGATCTGATTGAGATCAAGAGAAAAATTTTGAAATATATCTCTTGATCTAATCAGATCTGGACGAACCTGGACCGGGAAATTAGGATTTCCCTTCATAGAGATAATAAATTAAGAAATTGACTCGATGCACTTGAACTAAATTTGAATCTTGGTAGATCCACCTAAAGGTATAGTACCTATTGGTATAAATGGATCTTCAAGAGAAAGATATGTGTAGATGGGAATGTAGAGACATTCAAGGCTATGCTAGTGGCGAAAGGATATAAGGTTACATTCTCATCAGTGGCCACCATCCACACATTGTTTGCCATTGCAGTATATTTCAATTACGAAATATGGCAGATGGATGTGATAACGGAGTTCATAATTGGATATCTTAAGAAAGATATTTATATGGAATAGTCATTTATTTTCACATCCAATGATGGTGATCATAAAGATCTGTAAGCTGCAAAGATCCATCTATGGACTTAAGCAAGCATCTTGGAGAGGAATGCTTAATGTAATCAAACAATTTGGTTTCATCAAGAACGAGGAGAAATCAAGTGTGTTCAAGAAGGTCAGTGGGAGCATTATTGTCTTCCTCATATTGTATGTGGATGACATCCTCCTGATTGGGAATGATATTCCCATGCTGACATAGGTCAAAGTATGATTATCTAAGAAATTTTCTATGATAGATCTAGGTAAGGCATCCTTTATTTTAGGTCTATAGGGATAGACTAAAGAGGATGCTGGATCTCTCTAATAGAGGAGGTACTGAAGAGGTTCAGCATGGTAAACTCTAGGTCCAGGAGTATGAAGACTCAGACCTTATGTCTGATAAAGATGATCGAAAGTCGACATCTAAAAGTTTGTTCCTGTGCATTGGTGGTACTGTAAGTTGGAAGAGTTTCAAGAAGATGGTTTTACCTAATCTGCGATTACCTTAAACATCGAGGTTAAGGGAGTCGACTCCGCAGACCATGTGGTTGACCCACTGACGAAGCCTTTAGGCCCGCAGAAGATCCAAGCCCACCATGAGAAGATGGGACTTAGATTTGTAGCCAATTAGCTTTAGGTTAAGTGGAAGTTTGTTAGATGTGTGCCCTAAAAGCCAGATTTGCTGACACTTGTTAAATACTTTCTAGGGGTACTTTTATAATTTTAATTTAAAATTAATTAAAAAATTATTTATTCTATCACATTTATATTAAAGTATCTGTGATACATCCATTGAGTTAATAGGCATGATAACACATATTCTCAAGAGGAGAATTTAAGGCATGTGTTATCATAATTAACTCATAATTTTCTTTCAATCGTAGGATCATCACGAGGTTGGTGATAGAACTGAAAGATCGATGTACGATCACTTTCTTAGGATAGATGAGTCTTTAGCCTATGGTGTGGAGATACTAAAGTAAGAGTACAGGTACTCGTTAGAGAATGAGAACACTGAGCGTGACCACCTCGAGCAGTCATAAGGAAGCCTACCTTCTCATTGATGACTAGCTAGATGCAGTAGCATGTGTCTGGTTTTTTGACCTGAGGTGCATCGACAGTTCATCTTGAGGGTGTCATAGTTTGACTGTACCATAACATGGTTTTCAAGCCATTCGAAATTCTGAGGCATATGTTGGCTATAGCATGTTCATTGTAGGAATTGGATCGTACCAAGATGGGATCTATCAACCTCGGTAGAGGAGGAGTAGACCAATGATGATCATAAGATCGAGTTCTAAAACCCATGGCCATGGTAGTATGAAATAATAGAAAGGAGTTTCTATTAGGATTTCACATCAAACTCGAATCGAATGATTCATTCATACGATGGGTGTTGGGTTTGACGAGTTCACCTTAACCCTAATCCCATCGGGGCTCATGATAGAAGAATCCAATCATATAGGTAGCTACACCAAGAGGTTTGCTATTCAATTTTGATGGATTGCCACCATATACTGCTAGGTGTCACTGATGGATTTTGAGATCAATTAGAATTATCTTGATCATCGATGATTCTAATTGGATGAATCGGAAGAGTTTTGGTCCATCAAAAGGTATTTCGATGATGTCGATAATGGAGATCATGACATGTCCCATTATCGTACAAAATCAAACCTAACTGGGTCACGCAAATAAGGGTTTGGATCTGGATGTCATCAATTGAGCTAATCCAATTCGATTAATTTGGATTAGTTTAAGAAAATCAAGCTAGCACATGATTGAGCCTAACATTCTCCTTCTATAGTCATTCTGGGTCATCTCGATTGAGCCAAATTAGATTTGGCTCATCCAAGATCCTTGTATAGATTTGTTCTAGTTTGACTAAAACTTGTCCAGATCAAAAAAGTCTTCTCCTAACCTGATCTAGGCTTGTCCTAATCCATCGGATGGAAATAGGACATGACCTGCTAATTTGTGAAACTACTTGGATAAGGCTTATTCGAAAACTCTATAGGGATTTGTCTTGATCTAACTAGACCTTGCCTTTGCCTGATCAAGACTTGTCCTAAATCCTATAAAATGGGAACAAGATGAGGGTTGTCATTGCCATATTAGGGCTTGTCCTAAAATCATGGGATGAAATTTGGACAAGCCTCTTCCAGAAATTCTAGATGAATTTTTCTTGATCTGACTGGACCGAGTCCTGATCTAATCAAGGCTTGTTCTAACTTAATTAGAACTTGACATAAATCCATTAGATGGGACTTAAAAAAGTTTTGTCTTAATCTCCTAAAATGGGAATAGGACAAGTGTCAAATGTTGACCCAATATGCAGGAAAGAAGAGATATGGCGTGCACCTCCTAGAATTTATCTGAGGGCTTACGTCCATATGGGACTTTTGTGGAGTTTATGAGCGAACAGCCCTTTATGGCTAGTGCATCTGATGGATAAGAGAGGGTACCCATTCAAATTTGATTTGACTGGTCAAAGCATTTGAATTTGATTCAAATGTCTAGGGAGATAAGAGTTTGCACCATCTACTAACCTTATCCTTTATTCCATGCCATATTTCTAAATTTTGTGTGACAAAATATAGAAAAGATATGGTGTGGGGTGTGGAGGTCATGGAGGAGTCCTTCTGCATGTTAAACTTTGACCTATTCAAAGTTATATGCGAAGGGACTCTTGACTAGGTCTATAAATAGGTTCCTGAGCAAGATGTTGTGTATCTTGATTTCTTTACGGCGAAGCCCTACCAAAATATTCATCTCCACACCTCCCTCATCTAATCCTCTCCCTCTTCTCCATGCCTAAGAGTTGGGCAAAACCTATGAGCAAAGATCAAGTCCTGTTGGTGGGAAGATCAGCAAGAGATGACGATGTTCGTGAGACGAATGCGCAGCCTTCGGAGTTTATTTTGAAGGTTCTATGGGAAGACATCAGATCTGATCTTTGAAGATCAGATCCAGAAGGAGGAGACTTCTAGATTTGACCCAAGTGGATACCAATAGATATCGGGTGCGTGTGTGGTTCAATCAGAATCTCAAATCAGTCATCAGATCATCACAATGGGTAGATGATTTATCCGATCAGGTGATAATTGTTATCACTATTTTTATTTTTATTTTATTTCTAATTTTAGATAAATCTAATCAGATCTGAGAACTCTCATATCTGATCAGATCATAAAAAAATTTTAAAAACTATTCTGCTACAAATCTGATCCGATCATATGCATCCTGCGATAGGAAAACCTATTTTTTCCTTCAGTACTACGTCAACCAGACAGATACTATGGTTTCTTAGTTTGGGATGGAGATTCGATCAAACATGATGAGAATAATAAGAATCTGATCACCTACATGGATGCAATGTAGAAATTCAATTCTGAGAAATGGCTTGAAGCCATGAAATCCAAAATTGAGTCCATGAAGGTCAATGATGTATGGGCATTAGTTGATCTACCTCAAGGGGTAAAACCTATAGGGAGTAAGTGGGTCATCATAAGGAAGCGAGGCATAGACTGGAAGGTGGAGACCTATAATGTCTATGTAGTTGCTAAGGGATATCATCAATGTTATGGTATAGTCTATGATTAGACATTTTCTCCTATAGCAATGCTTAAATTCATTCAAATTATGCTTGTGATAGTTATCCATTTGGACTATAAAATCTAGCAGATGGATGTAAAGATAGCTTTCCTAAATGGAGAGATACACAAAAAGGTGTATATGATATAACCTTAAGGATTTAAATCCACAGATGAGTCTAAGGTGTACAAGCTTCAAAGATTCATTTATGGATTAAATAGGCATCTTGGAGTTGGAACTTGCATTTTGATAAGATGATGAAAATGTATGGCTTCATTAAAAATAGAGAAGAGCACTGGATATACAAATGGGCCAATGGTTTAGTGGTGGTATTTCTTGTGTTGTATGTCAAAGATATTCTGTTAGTCGGGAATGACATCCCAACATTATAGACAACAATGATTTGACTATCATCTCAGTTTTTCATGAAGAATTTAGGAAAAGCTTCCTACATTCTAGGAATGAAGATCTATAGAGATAGATCTAAGAGGTTACTTGGGTTGTCCTAGTCCACGTACATAGAAATTATGCTGAAATGGTATCATGGAGAATTGTAAAAAAGGCTATTTACCGATAGGCCATGAAATTTCTTTCTCAAAGAGGGATTGTCAGACAACACTTCAAGAGACATAGCGTATGAGTAGAATTTTTTATGCTTTGGGTGTGGGTTCTTTCATGTATACCATGACATGTACGAATCTAGATATGGCATACTCATTAGGGATAGTGAGTAGATATCAGTCTGATCAAGGAGAGAACCACTGGAAGGTTATTAAAACCATCCTAAAGTATTTAAGAAATACTAAGGACCAATGGCTTATTTATAGTTAGTCAGATTTGAAATTTATAGAATTTATAGACTCTAGTTTTCAATCTATGGAATCATGGTACCGCTCTGATACCAAATTATTGGTGCATCATTATGGCATTGAAGGAAGAACCTTATTTCCCGATGTAGGTTCGTTCAGATCTGATTGGATCGAGAGAAATATTTTAAAAAATTTTCTCCAAGATCCTAATTAGATATGAGATATTTCAAATCTGATCTTATTGATATAATTAAATTAAATTAAATTAAATTAAATCTAATTTAACTATACCTTTATTTTGGATAATCTAATTATCCTGTGATGATCTTGATGTTTGCCTGAGGTTCTGAATGTAGCCATGCAAGCGCCTGGCCTCTACCGATATCTACTCAGGTAGGATCTAGAGAAATTTTTTTTCTCAATCTATCCTCCAAAAATTAGATCTAGATTTGATCTTGAAGGTCTTCAAAAACTCTATTGAAGATCAACTATTGTCTCTTGCAGCAGTGCTGCCTTCTTCCTTTCCTGTCGTCTTTTAATTGCTTGGATCTCACCTAACTCATGCCCAAAGTCCCTTGAGCATGGAGAGAAGAGAGAGAACCTAAGGATGGCATAAGGATGGAGGGAGAGGGGCTATATGGTGTGGGCTAGAGCAGAAACTCATAATTCTAGGTGTAGATAGGGTTAATATACACCCTACTGCACCATGCAATGCCACATCATCCCGGTCAATCACAACCTTTTGTGCAATCAGATGTAAATTTGATTGGTGGGATGACATCATCTGATCCAATCAGATTAGAGTTCCTCATGAACCTCCTTAAGTGGTGCCAAGACTGGTCAAATAGGACTCCTTGGAGCCACGACATTTAAATTCATGAAGCAACCTGGAGTCCCATCTGTATGGGACTCCATGCATTATCCTCGTGGGGTGCACACCTCCCTAGGCATGCACCCCTTGCCTATCTTCTTTTTAGTAGGAGGATAAGATCCAAGATTCTCTCCTATGGGTGCATGACACAAGGGCAGATGTCTAAGTATCAAAGGTCAACATTTGACCAAAGTCCAAAGACAAGATTTAGAAGGTAACGAAAAATAGCAGGTATTATCTTAAATTTATTTCATAAATTAAGACAACCCTTTTCCAGACTTAGACAAGCTCCAGTCAGACCAAGTAAAGGTTTTTGAGTGAGCCCAAACACATTTGGCTCAGTCGAGATAAGTTTTAATGATTATTTAAAGGAGAACATTAGGCTCAATCGTGTGCTAGCATGATTTCTTAAACCTAATTGAATCTTATTCAAATCAACTGAACTGGGTTAGTCCAATTGATGATATCCGGATCCAAACCTTTGTTTCTATGATCCAATTAGGTTTAGTTCTGTATGATAATGGGATATGTCATGATCTCTATCATCGACATCATCAAAACACCTTCCGATGGATCAGAACTTTTTTGATTTAGACAACTAGTATGATCGATAATCCAAATAATTCTAATTGCTCCCGAAATCCACCAGTGACATCTAGAAGCATATGGTGGCAACCCATCAGAACTAAAAGTGAACCTCTTGGTGTAGTTATCTGTGTGATTAAATTCCTCTATCTTGAGCCTCGATCGGATTAGGGTTAAGATGATCTTGTCAAACCCTAATTTCCATCATATAAATTAATCATTCGATTCAAGTCCAATGTGAAAACCCTAATAGAAACTCTTTCTATTATTTCACTCTGCTATGACCATGGGCTTATGGACTCAATTCTCATGATCATCATAGGGCTGCTCCTCTTCTGCCGAGGTAGATAGATCTCCTATTGGTGCAATCCAATTCCTACAACAAACATGCTATAGCCAACATACACTTCAGGATTTCGAAAGGCTAGGAGATCGAGTTATCGTGTAGTCAAACTATAACACCCTCAAGGTGAACTGCCGATGCACCTCAGATCAAAGAACCAGACACACCACTATAGCTTCGAGCCAATCATCGACGAAAAGGTAGACTTTCTCATGACTACTCAAGGTGGTCACGCTCAATGCTCTCGTTCTCTAACGAGTACCTGTACTATCACTCCAGTGTCTTTACACTGTAGACTCAAGACTCATCTATTAGAAGAAAGTGATCATACACCAACCTTCCGGATCAATCACCATCCTCATGATGATCCTACGGTCGGAAGCATTTTATGAGTTAATAATGAACATTCATGTCTTAAATTTTTAACTCTTGAAAATATGAACTATCATTACCATTAACTTAAGGGATGTAACACAGATACTTTTAAATACACATTGTGATAGAAAATAATCCATTTTATTATTTATAGTTAAAATTATAATTTTGCCCTTAGAAGTGTATTACAAGTGTCAGCCAATCTGGCTTCTAGGAAATACCTATCTAACAAACTCCCACTTGACCTAAAGCCAATTGGCTACAAATCTAAGTCCCATCTTCTCAAGGTGGGTTTCAATCTTCTACTGGTCTAACAATTTTGTGAGTGGGTCTGCCGCATTGTTTGCAGAGTCGACTCTCTTGACCTCGACATAATCTTTCTCAAGGTAATCGCGGATGAGGTGATATCGCTGCTCGATGTACTTGAATTTCTGATGAGACCTCAGCTCCTTAGCAAGAACTATGGCACCATTATTATCATAATACAGAGGAATGGCATCCGATGGCATCACTCCAATCTCTGCGACAAACTTCTTATACTAGAATGCCTCCTTTGTAGCTTCTGATGCAATGATGTACTCTGCTTCCATGGTGGAATCTCCTATCACTGTCTGCTTGGAACTCTTCCAACTAACAGCACCACCATTACATACAAACAGATTTTCAGATGTCGACTTTTGATCATCTATATCGGACATAAAATTTGAGTCTGCATATCCTTGGACTTGGAGTTCTCCATTACCAAAAACCAACATCATATCCTTAGTTCTTCTTAAGTACTTAAGGATACATTTCATAGAAGTCCAGTGTTCTTCATCTGGATTCGATTGATATTTGCTCATGACACTCACAACATAGGATATATCAGGTCGTGTACATAACATGACATACATTAGGCTTCCTATTGCTGAAGCATAAGGGATCTTGCTCATGCATTTAATCTCCTCAAACATGTTGAGACATATTTTCTTAGAGAGATGAATGCCATGTCTAAAGGGTACCAATCTCCTCTTGAAGTTTTCCATGCTAAACCTCTTTAACACTTCCTCTATGTACATCTTCTATGAAAGACCTAGCATCCTATTCGGTCTATCTCTATGGACCTTAATTCCTAGAATGAAGGATGCTTCTTCTAGGTCTTTCATAGAGAATTCTTTAGATAACCATATTTTAACTTTAGTTAACATAGAAATATCATTCCCAATAAGGAGGATTCATCCACGTACAGTACGAGGAAGACAATAGCACTTCCACTGATCTTTTTGAAAATAAATGGTTCCTCCTCTTTCTTGATGAAACTAAATAATCTGATCTCATTATTAAAATAAGTATTCCAGCTCTGAGATGCTTGCTTAAGTTCATATATTGATCTTTGCAGCTTGCATACTTTGTGATTAATATCACTGAATGTGAAACCTAGTGGTTGTTCCATATAGATAACTTCCTCAATGTATCCATTTAAGAACGTCATTTTCACGTCTATTTATCATATTTCATAATCGAAATAGGCTGCAATAGTAAGCAATGTGTGGATGAATTTTAGCATAGGTACTGGCAAAAAGGTATCCTGATAGTCAATTCCTTCGCGCTGACTATTCCCTTTTGCCACTAAACTAGCTTTGAATGTCTCCACATTCGCATCTGCATTAATCTTTCTCTTGTAGATCCATTTATACCCAATAGGTACTATACCTTCTGGTTGATCTACTAAGGTCCAGACTTAGTTTGAGTGCATCGAGTCAATTTCTGACTTCATTGCCTCTAACCATTTCTTGGAGTCGATATTCGATATTGTCTCGTTATAGGTTTTGGGATCATCACCATGAACCCTATTACCTATGAGGAACATTTTCTCTACTTCCTCTGAGATAGTACCTAAGTACCTATCAAGGGGATGAAAAATGCTTTCCAATCTATGAGGTGGAGGAGGTAGTGATTGTATTGGCTCAACCTGATTTGGTTCTATAGGATCCTTAGCTCATTGCTCTTGTGAGACTTTCTCCTCAAGCTTGATCTGCTTTCCAATATTGCCATCTTGAATAAATTATTTTTCAAAAAAAATGACATGCCTACTCACAATCACATTATGGTCTTTTGGAATGTAGAAATAATATCCTAATGACTCTTTAGGATATCATATGAATCAAGCTCTAAAGGATCTATAGTCTAACTTGTCTGCTTATTGTCTTTTGACATGAGCCAGACAATCCCAAATTCTGAGATGACTCAGACTTGGTTTCTTACCATGCAATATTTTATATGGTATGGTAGGAACAGTTTTAGAGGAAATCCTATTCACTAAATATATATCAGTTAATAGACTATGTCCCCAAAAAAAATCAGGAAGGTTTGTGAAGCTCATCATGGATCGTACCATATCTAATAGGATCTGATTCCTCCATTCTGAAATTCTATTGAGTTGAGGTATTCTAGGTGGAGTCCATTGAGAGACTATGCCATTTTGCTTGAGATAGTCCAGAAATTTTCGACTAAGATATTCACCTCCTCGATCTGATCAAAGAACCTTAATGAATTTTTTAGTTTGCTTTTTGACTTCATGTTTGAATTTCTTGAACTTTTCAAAGACTTCAAACTTGTGTCTCATAAGATACACATACCCATACCGAGATAAATCATCGATAAAGGTTAAGAAGTAGTCAAAGTTGCCTCTAGCCGACACATCAAATGGGCCGTATACATTAATATGTACTAGGGTAAGCAGTTTCGTGGCCCTTTCCCCATGTCCTACAAAAGGGAGCTTAGTCATTTTGCCATGAAGATATGATTCACAAATTGGATATGATTCGAAAGTCAATGGACTCAATAGCTCGATTTTCTCTAATTTGTTAACCCTATCTTCTACTATATGACCTAGCCTTATGTGCCATAGATACCTATCATTCGGACTATCCCTGGGTCATTTTGATCTTATGGCATTCACATTTTGCTCGATATTAAGGATAGATACATCAATATGTAACTGGTAGAGACCATTAATAAGAAAACCACTTGTAATTTTATTTCTTTCATAACGAATATTACAATGGTCCTTAAGAAAACTAATTACATAGCCTTCTTGTGCTAAACATGAAACAGAAATCAAATTCCTGCTTGCAGTAGGCACATAATAACAATCTCTAAGTACTAAATCCAAACCAGATGGTAGTCGAATTGGGTAGGTTCCCATGGCCATGGCAACAACCCTTGCCCCATTTTCAATGCGTAGGATTATCTCACCATCCCTCAGCCTCCTGCTATCCTCAAGATCCTATATGGAAGTGCACAAATGAGCACTACAACCAAAGTCAAGCACCCAACTGGATGTAGAAGAAACCGTAAGATTAGATTCAATAATGAGCATACCTCCAGAAGGATCTGTCTCCTTATTCTTCAGGGTGGCCAGATATGTAGGGCAGTTTCGCTTCCAATGGCAATTAGTATTACAATGAAAAAACTTTTCTTTATCAGTGGCTTTCTTCTTCAGCTTTGCCTTCCTTTTCTTTCCACCTTCCATCCTTGCTTTTTCATAGACTTCTTCTTCTTTCCAAAAGACTTTCTCTTAGAAGAAGTCCATTCCATAGCAAGTACTGAGTCTTTAGAACCTTTCATAGAAAGCTCAATAGTAATCAGCATATTCATAAGCTCGGCCAGAGTATTCTAAAGTTTATGCATATGGTAGTTCATGATGAACTGCCCGTATGCATTAGTAAAGGATTGCAGAAATATATCATTCTATAGATCATGGTCTAGCTTCACTCCGAGCTTCTCAAGCTCTTCCAAGTCCTTGATCATCATCAGATAATGATCTTGGATTGACTGTCCATCATACATTTTAGCCTTAAACAGTCATTTAGTGACCTGATATTTTGCTACATGACTCTATTCTTCAAACAACTCTTGTAGGTGAGCCAACATTTGACGGGCAGTCTTGATATCTTCATATTAGTGCTGAAGCTCATCAGACATCGAGCTCAACATGTAGTATCTGACCTTGTTATCTTCATCCATCCATTTGTCAAGTGACGCTCTCTGTTCAGCAGATGGACGAGTTGATAAGGTGGGGGGATCCTGATCCAATATATGAGTCAACTTCTCAAAACTCAAAATGATTTTGAAGTTCTAGAACCAATTCTTATAATTGGGTCTGGTCAGTCTATGGGTGTCCAGGATACGAGCCAGTGGGTTGAATGCAAACATTTTTCTTTTTCCTATAGAGAGTCAAAGTTTTTAGTTAGATTTTGTAATTAAGACTTGACCAATTTGTTTAGGGATTTGATTTTTAAATAAATTAGCTTCCACTATTTTCTCGGATCCCTATACTTTCTCTGTAGAGATGCAAAAATCTCCATAATTACTGATTTTTAGTGGATGGTGCAGTCCCCTAAACTGACTCATTAACTCACCTATCGTTATTGGTGATGGGTTAGCCAATGAGTGAACAACTCTTGTCCAATGATTCTCTAATTATGATGCACCTAGGCTTGGTATCAAATTCATGAATCTCACCATGCCTGAAATATTGATCCACTCCTTAGTTAAGTCAGACCCACCATTTAAATAAATTAGATTTCTAATTGGATTTCTCACCGTATTTAAAATATTGAGCCCAATCCATCCTCCAGCCCATAGCATCCAACGCCTAACAGACATGGTTGCATCTTTTCGGTGCAACTGAACCACTGTGACCAGTCGAGAACAATCAATCTCAGGAAGGGCCTGCATATCTATAATGGTGGAAAACCTTAGACTTAATCTTTTCTTAGAAAGATTTGATTTAGGTCTCTTTAAACTTGACTTGACATAGCCATAACCATTATGACTAACCTAGTGTCATGGGTTAGCTCGGATTGTCGGCCACCTTAGATCAAGATCGAGCCGACAAATATGGTCAGGTAAGTGAGACTGGTGGAAGGGATATGCCATTAACTCGATAAGAACGCATTCGAGTCGAGTAGCTCCCAATTAAAAATCAGTCGATCGTATCTGCCAAACTTACCTTAGACACCAAATTATTGAGCCAGAACCAATTGGATTAGCCTACAATCCAGACTCTAACCATTAAGCCTAATTAGGTCTTAACTTGATCGATTACTCATGTGACTTGATCTTGACACAATCTTAATCCTATTAAGCTGGTCAACTTAAGCACTCTTGATCCCATCTAACCAACTCTTGATTCGATTTGATCAACCGCTAGATCTAATTGAGCTAACCAAGCCCGACCCCAATTTTATGAATATGTCTTAGATCTGAATATTCTTAATTTTAGGCCTAATATGTTTTATAATCTTAATTCTTAATTAAGTTTAGGATTCATAAACAAAACATGTATATAAAATCCTAAGGTTTCAGGATCTAGGATTTTGTAGAAAATAAGTTTTAGATTTCTGATTAAGGAAGAACGTGCAGCAACCCTACACATCATAAGAACACCCCATCGAATGAAAGGAGAGGGCCTTTAAATTCTGCTTCATTCTTATGATCGGACGGCCAAGAGGGATGCCTTAATCAAAAACATGATAAATCTACAAAACTAGTTAGATCTATATCATATATCACACATATAAAAATTGATCTAACTAAAAATATGTTTTGCATACATATCATGTATCATATCATGCATATTTTTAGATCTAAATTATCTCATAAATATCTAAAAATAAGATTTAAATTTGATCATAATCAAATTAAATTCTAATCTAGATAATTATGTAGAACTATTTTACAACTAGTCTAAACATGCATCTATTAAATCTCATATGAAAAATTAAAAAAATTTATTTTTTATTTTTTAGATCTAATTATAATATTTAAAATATTAAAAAATAATAAATAAATAGATCTAAAAATTATAATTAATTAAATTAAAATTATGATCATGCTAGACTACATATAGAATAATTCTATTCCTAGTCTAGATATGCATCTCATACATCTTAGATCTAGATTATTTAATTTTTAATTTTTTGATTTTAGATCTAATCACATCTCATATGACATCTAAAATCATCTAATTATAAGATCAAAAATAAATTAAAATTAGATCTAATAAATTTTGGAACCTAGCTCTGATACCAGTTGAAGAAAAAATCTTGTTTTTCGATGCAGGTTCGTTCAGATCTGATTGGATCAAGAGGGATATTTCAAAAAAATTTCTCTAAGATCCTAATCTGATTTGAGAGTCTTCAGATCTGATCTTATTGATCTAATAAAATAAAATTAAATTAAATCTAATTAAATTATATGTTTATTTTGGGTAATCCAATTATCCTGTGATGATCTTGATGTTTGCCTGAGGTTCTGAATGTGTGATTAAGTTTCTCTATCTTGAGCCTCGATCAGATTAGGGTTAAGGTGATCTTGTTAAATCCTAATTTTCATCATATAAATTAATCATTCGATTCAAGTCCAATGTAAAAACCCTAATAAAAACTCTTTCTATTATTTCACTCTGCCATGGCCATGGGATTATGGACTCGATTCTCATGATCATCATAGGGCTGCTCCTCTCCTACCGAGGAGATAGATCCTCTATTGGTACAATCCAATTTCTATAATGAACATGCTATAACCAACATACATCTCCAAGTTCTGAATGGCTAGAAGATTGAGTTATGGTGTAGTCAAACTATAACACCCTTAAGGTGAACTATCAATGCATCTCAGGGCAATGAACCAGATACACCACTACAGCTTCGAGCTAGTCATCGACGAGAAGACAGACTTCCTCATGACTGCTCGAGGTGGTCACGCTCAGTGCCATCATTCTCTAATGAGTATCTGTACTCTCACTCTAGTGTCTCTACACCATAGACTCAAGACTCATCTATCAAAAAGAAGTGATCGTACACCATCCTTCCGAATCAATCACCATCCTCATGATGATCCTACGGTTGGCAGCATTTTATGAGTTAATAATGAAAATTCATGTCTTAAATTTTTAACTCTTAAAAATATGAACTATCATTACCATTAACTCAAGGGATGTAACACAGACACTTTTGAATACACACTGTGATAGAAAATAACTCATTTTATTATTTATAGTCAAAATTATAATTTTGCCCTTAGAAGTGTATTACAAGTGTTAGCCAATCTAGCTTCTAGGGCACATCTATCTAACAGGCGTCACTAAGCCTTGATACCATATTGCGGAAGCTCCTGATCTTTAGTAGAGATTAGAGGAGATCTTTGACATTCTCTAAGGGCAGCAAACCATCAATCTACCAATCTAGATCTGTGATGGGTCACCTCCTTCCTTGGGCTTGAGGGAGGTGCCCTCTTGGGGTGGCAACTCTAGAGAGAAGTGAGAAGAGAGATTGAGGGAGAAAAGATCTATATTCAATCCATGTTCTAAAACTCTAATACATCCTATATATTTATACATAGATATTAGCCCCGACCAAAAACTCTCATGGCTAACCCAATACACGAAAGCACTTATCGAGCCCATGTACACCCATGTCTCCTATGTTCTCATTCCTTGAATCTAAATCTGATCCATACATGAGTTAGCCCCCTTAAGATCTTAAAGGACCAGGCCTTAAGACCCCTAGAATAAAATCCTATTTTAGACCAAATAAAAAATCCTATATGTTATGTATGCCATAGTCGAGCCGACTCTTTCAAGAGCTGAGCCAGCTCAACTGCGTCTCACCCGAATCCTATCTTCTAACTACCTGAGATAGCCGGCTCAACTATGCTCTGAGCTGGCTCGACTGCATATCCGAGCCAGCTCACTTATGCGTCAGCCCTTGTCTTGGCTGATTTTTTTTCTTGGCTTTGGTCCTTTTCTCTACCTTGTGTCCTAGATCTTTGGAGTACCTACCAAGCCCCTTAAGATCCTCACACCTGAACCTCGAGTCCCATGCAGGGTTACATGCCACCTTCATCTAAGACAACTCTTGTACTAGCCCAAGGACTCACACTCATTCTAGACTCCTAGAGCCAATACCTTGACTTTTTCTGTGGCCTCCCAAGCCTTGGGAGCACCACAAATCCTAACAATCTCCACCTTGGTGCTCCATGTCTTCGAAAACCCTTGGCAATGCTCTTCTGGATGATCCCACTATTGCTGTGCACTTGATAGCACTTGTGCAAACATCACCTCTACCAATCTTCTTCAATTATTATGCACCCTTTGAGGCCTTTGGGATGACTATCTTCATCGCTGAATACCTTAGCTTGCACCACCCTTGGAGTTGTAGACATCCTTCTACTTGGTAGCTGCATCAATTATCCTAGACTTTCCTTAAGATCCCACAGCATTCCTGTACCGACTCGCTGCATACCCTGACACGATCTCCTCAGAACTTCGCCTGTTCACCCACACATGCTGCTCCATCTGAAATTGTGCATCTCTGATGTTGGTGCTAGGATATTGATCCTCCTACACTCTTTCGCTCTACACTTGTGTCACATCTCCACTAGTGAAGCCACCTCCACCCACTGCTCACCTAATGTCGTAGAAGATCTTGACTCTATAACCGAGTCACTTGAGGCCAACCACTCAATGCTGCACTACTGAGCTTGCGGCTGCAACTCAAAAATAGTTCTTGCTCCTTCGAATGCTCCACACTCCATGGACCCCCTTCAAAGTCATCTTCGATACCTCCACAACCTACGGGCACCTCCAAAACACAAGAGCACATTCAACTTTTTAAAATCAATGACTGAACCCTAGGAAATTGAAGGAAAATCCTGATTTTCTGAACCAGATTCATTCAGATCTGATCGAATCAAGAGATATAGTTCAAAAATTTTTTTCTTTAATCCAAATTAGATCTAGGATGTTTCAGATCTAATTGTTATTATTTTAATAATTAAAATAAAATATAAATAAATTAAATCATATTTAATTTACCTTGATGTAGGGTAATCTTATTACCCGTTGATGATCCTATAAGCAGCGGAAGGTTCTGGATCTAGCCACGCAAGTGCCTGGCCTCTATCGGTATCTACTTAGGCTGGATTTAGAGATTCTCTTCTTCTCTATCACATCTCCAAAAATCAAATCTGAATCTGATTTAGAGGATCTTCAAAATAGCTTTCGAAGATCAGCAGTTGTCCTTTGCAGTAGCGTAGCCTTCTAGCTTTCTGTCACCTTTCTCTCGTCTAGATTGCACAAACTTAGATCCCAAACTACTTTAGGCATGGAGAGGAGAGGGAGATGATGGACTTGGCATGGAGGAAGAAGAGAGAGGCAGCCTTGGGGTGTGGGAATTGTGTTTTTTTTTTTTTTGAGTTGGGCATAGGATCTTATTTATAGACTATGAGTGATCCAACTCCTCTTCTTCCCAACCAATCACAACTCCTTATGAAATCAGATCTAAATTTGATTGATGGGAATAGAGTCCCTTGGATTCATCATTTGATGGCACTAAGACCAATTAAAGTTGGTTCTTAGGAGGACTCTAATTGGAATCCAAAAGGGAGGTGGAGTCCTTGTCCAACAAGGACTCCTAGGCGCCTCCTACTTGGGCTCACGCCACCCTTGGCGTGCGCCCTTCTCCTTGCCAGGTTCTGGCAGGGGGACAGGCCCCCACCAGCTCTCCAATAGGTGCATGACATGTGGTCAAAAGTCAAAGGGTAAATGGTCAACGTTTGACCAGTCAAAGGTAGACTTTTGACCAAAGTCAAAGAACAAGAAATGGCAGGTGACCAAAATGGCAGGTAATGTCTTACAAATAAGACAACCTATTCTGACTTGGACAACCTCCAGTCAGACCATATGAAGGCCTCTGATTGAGCACAAACTCCTTTGGCTCAGTCAGGACAACTTATTTATGATAGTAAAAGAAGAACGTTAGGTTCAATCGAGTGCTAGCACGATTTCCTTGAACCTAATTGAATCTCATTCAGATCAATTGAACTAGATCAGTTCAATTGATGATCACCAGATTCAAACCCTTATTTGTGTGACCCAGTTAGGTTCAGTTCTGTATGGTAATGGGATATGTCATGATCTCTATCATCGACATCATCGAAACTCCTTTCGATGGATCAGAACTCTTCTGATTCGAACAGCTAGAATGATCGATCATCTAAATCATTCTAATTGCTCCCAAAATCCACCAGTGACACCTAGCAGTATATGGTGGCAACCCATCAGAGCTGAATGCGAACCTCTTGGTGCAGCTACCTGTGTGATTCAGTTCTTCTATCTTGAGCCCCGATCAGATTAGGGTTAAGGTGAACTCGTCAAACCCTAGTCTCTGTCATATGATGTAATCATTCGATTCGAGTCCAATGTGAAAATCTAAATAGAAACTCTTTCTATTATTTCACTCTGCCATGGCCATGGGCTTCTGGACTTGATTCTCATGATCATCATAGGGCTGCTCCTCTACCACCGAGGTAGATAGATTCCATCTTGATGCAATCCAGTTCCTACAATGAACATGCTATAGCCAACATACACCTCAGGGTTCCATATGGCTAGGAGACCAAGTATGGTGTAGTCAAACTATAACACCCTCAAGACTCAAGGTGAACTACCCATAACCTTAGGTCAAAGAACAGACACACCATAACAGCATCGAGTCAGTCATTGAGAAGAAGGTAGACTTTCTGATGATTACTCGAGGTGGTCCACGCTTAGTGCCCTATTCTCTGACGAACACTAACTGCTCACTCCGGTGTCTCCACACCATAGAACTCAGACTCATCTACTAAGAGAAACAATTGTATACCAACCTTCTAGATCAATCACCATCCTCGTGATGATCCTATGCGTCGGAAGCATTTTATGAGTTAATAATGATTAATTCATGTCTTAAATTTTTAACTCTTTGAAAATATGAATAACATTACCATTAACTCAAAGGATGTATTCAACAGAGACTAAATATCATATGTGATAGAAAATAACCATTTTATTGATTATAGTCAAAATTTATTTTGCCCCTAGAAGTGTATTACAAGTGTCAGCTAATTCTGGCTTCTAAGGGTACATATATCTAACAATCTTCCACTTGTCCTAAAGCCAATTGGCTATAAGTCTAAGTCCCATCTTCTCAAGGTGGGCTTCGATCTTTTGTTGTCCCAACGGCTTTGTAAGTGGGTCTACCATATTGTCTATGAAACTGACTCTCTTGACCTCGACGTAACCCTTCTCGAGGTAATCGCGGATGAGGTGGTATCGCGCTCAATGTGCTTGGATTTTTGGTGAGACCTCGGCTCCTTAGCAAGGGCTATGGCGCCACTGTTGTTGTAGTATAGAGGAATGGCATTTGATGGCATTACTCCAATTTCTTTAGCAAACTTCTTGCACCAGAATTTTTCCTTCACAGCCTCTGATGCAGTGATATATTCTGCTTCCGTGGTAGAATCTGCTATCACGGTTTGCTTGGAACTCTTCAGCTACAGCAACCATTGTTGCACACAAAAGACTCCCAGATGTCGACTTTTCGATCATCTACATCGGACATGAAATCCGAGTCTGTGTATCCCTAGACTTGGAGTTCTCCGTTACCATTGACCAACATCATATCCTTAGTTCTTCTCAAGTAATTAAGGATACATTTCACAGAAGTCCAGTGTTCTTCACCTAGATTTTATTGATATCTGCTTGTGACACTCATAGCATGGCCTATATCAGGTCGTGTACATAACATGGCATATATGAGGCTTCCTATTGCAGAAGCATAAGGGATCTTGCTCATGCATTCTATTTTTCCTCAGGTGTGCTAGGACATATTCTTGGAAAGATGAATACCATGTCTGAAGGGTATTAATCCCCTCTTAGAAGTTTTCCATCTAAACCCTCTTTAGACTTTCTCTATGTACATCTTCTATGAAAGTCCAAGCATCCTATTCAGTCTATCCTCTATAGAACCTTAATTCCTAGAATAAAGGATGCTACCTTAGGTCTTTCATGGAAGAATTCTTGGATAACCATATTTGACTATCATAACATGGGAATTATCATTCCAATAAGGAGGATGTCATCCACATATAATATGAGGAAGACAACAACGCTCCCACTGACCTTTTTGAAGACACACGGTTTCACTTCATTTTTGATGAAACAAACATTGATCACTATCATTGATAATGAGTGTTCCAGCTCTGAGATGCTTGCTTAAGTCCATATATGGACTTTGGCAGCTTTCAAACTTTGTGATATAATCATTGATAATGAAACCTAGCGGCTGTTACATATAGATAACTTCCTAAATTATCCATTTAAGAATGCCATTTTTACGTCCATTTGCCATATTTCATAATCGAAATAGGCTACAACGGCAAGCAATGTGCGGATGGATTTTAGCATAGCCACTGGAAAAAAGGTATCTTGATAGTCAATGCCTTCGTATTGACCATAATCTTTTACCACTAGTCTAGCATTGAATGTCTCCACATTTCCATCTGCACAATCTTTCTCTTGAAGATCCATTTACACCCAATAGGTACTATACCTTCTGGTGGATCTACCAAGGTCCAGACTTGGTTTGAGTGCATCGAGTCAATTTTTGACTGCATTGCCTCTAGCCATTTCTCAAAGTCGATATCTGATATCACCTTACTGTAGGTTTTGGGATCATCACCATGAGCACCATTATAGGAATATTTTCTCTACTTCCTCTGAAATAATACCTAAGTATCTTTCAGGAGGATGGGAAACTCTTTCCGATCTACGAGGTGGAGGAGGTAGTGTTCTTGTTGGCTCAACCTGATTTAGTTCCAATTGATCCTTAGCTCGTTGTACTTGTGAGATTTTCTCATCAAGCTTAATCTGCTTTCCAATGCCGCTATCTTGAATAAACTATTTTTCAAGAAAAATTGCATGTCAACTCACAATCACATTGTGGTCTTTTGGAATGTAGAAATAGTATCCTAATGACTCTTTAGGATATCCTATGAATCAAGCTCTGAAAGACCTAAGCTCTAACTTATCTGCTTGTTGTCTTTTGACATGAGCTGGACAATCCCAAATTTTGAGATGACTCAAACTTGGTTTCTTACCGTGCCATATCTCATACGGTGTGGTAGAAATGATTTTAAAGGGAACCCTATTTAGTAGATAAATTGAAGTTAACAATGAGTATCCTCAAAGAAAATCAGGGAGGTCTATGAAGCTCATCATGGATCGGACCATATCCAATAGAGTCCGATTTCTCCATTCTGAAATTTCGTTGAGTTGAGGTGTTCTTGGTGGAGTCCATTGAGAGACTATGCCAATTTTCTTGAGATAGTATAGGAATTCTCGGCTAAGGTATTCACCACCTCGATCTGATCGAAAAATCTTAATGGATTTTTCAATTTATTTTTCTACTTCATGTCTGAATTCTTTGAATTTTTCCAAAGCTTCAGACTTGTGTCTCATAAGATACACATACCCATACCTAGACAGATCATCGATAAAGATAATGAAGTAGACAAAATTGCCTTTAGCCAGCACATCAAATGGGCCGCACACATCAGTATGTACTAGGGCAAGGAGATCTGTGGCCCTTTCCCCATGTCCTACAAAAGGGAGTTTAGTCATTTTGCCTTGAAGATAAGATTTACAAGTTGGATATGACTCGAAAGTCAATGGACAAGAGCCCATTTTTCTCCAATTTGTTGATCCTATCATCTGCTATATGACCTAATCTTAGGTGCCATAGATACCTATCGTTTGGACTATCCCTAGGTCATTTGGCATTCACGTTTTGCTCGATAGTTAGAACAGATACATCAATATGTAGCTAATAAAGACCGTTAATAAGGAAACCATTTGCAATTTTATTTCTTTCATAAAGAATGTTACAATGGTCCTTAAAGAAGGTAATCACATAGCCTTCTAGTGCTAAGCATGAAACAGAAATCAAATTCCTGCTAGCTGCGGGCACATAATAACAGTCTTTCAAAACTAAGTCTAAACCAGATGGTAATCGAAGAGGGTATGTTTCCACCGCCACTATAGCAACTCTTGCTCTATTACCATTGCGTAGGATCATGTCTCCATCCCTCAGCCTCCTACTATCCTCAAGACCCTGCATGGAAGTGCACAGATGAGCACTAGAACCAGAGTCAAGCACCTAACTGGATGTAGAAGAAACTGTAAGATTAGACTCAATAATGAGCATACCTCTAGAAGGACCTCCCTTCTTGTTCTTCAGGATGGCCAGATAAGTAGGGCAGTTCTGCTTCCAGTGGTCGTCGCTATTGCAATGAAAATACTTTCCTTTGATAGCAGCCTCCTTCTTCGGCTCTGCCTTCCTTTTCTTTCCTCCTTCCACCTTCTGCTTTTTTGCAGACTTCTTTTTCTTTTCAGAAGACTTTTTTTTGGAAGAAGTCCATTTCATAGCAAGAACTGATTCTTTAGAACCTTTCATAAAAAGCTCAGTGGTGACCAGTATGTTCATTAATTCGGCCAAGAAATTTTGAAGTTTATGCATGTGGTAATTTATGATGAATTGCCCATATGCATCAGTCAAGGATTACAGAATAACATCGTTATGTAGATCCAAGTCTGACTTCACATCGAGCTTCTTAAGCTCTTCCAAGTCCTTGATCATCATCAGACAGTGATCTTGGACTGACTGCCCATCACGCATCTTAGCCTTAAAAAGTCATTTCATGACTTGATACTTGGCTGCGCGACTCTGTTCACCAAACATCTCTTGAAGGTGAGCAAACATTTGGCGAGCAGTCCCGATATCTTCATGTTAGCGCTGGAGCTGATCAGACATCAAGCCCAACATGTAATATCTGGCCTTATTATCTTCATCTATCCATTTTTTCAAAGATGCTCTCTGTTCAGAATGGATGGCTTGATAAGGTGGAAGGTCCTGGTCCAATACATAGGTTAACTTCTCAAAACAAAATGATTTGTAGTTCTTGAGCCAATCTTTATAATTGGATTCGATCAATCTATGTGTGTCCAGGATATGTGCTAATGGGTTGGACACAGACATTTTCCTATAGAGAGTCAAATATTCTAGTTAGATACTGTAATTATGACTTAACCAATTTTTTAGAAATTTTATTTAAATAAATTAGCTTCCACTATTTTCTCGATCCCTATACTTCCTTCTAGAGATGTAAAAATCTCCATGATTAATGATTTCTAGTGGGTGTGGCGGTCTCACCAACTGACTCATCACCTCACCTAATCAGTTATTGGTGATGGGTTAGCCAATGAGTGAAAACTCTTATTCAATGATTCTCTAATCATGGTGCACCATATTGGTCTCTATTTATGAATCTCACCGTATCCGAAATATTGATCCACTCCTTAGTTAAGTCAGACTCACCATTTGCATAGACTGGATTCCTAATTGAGTCTCTCACCGTATCTGGAATATTGAGCCCAACTCATCCTAGCCCATAGCATCCATGCCTAATAGACATGGTTGCATCTTTCCGGTGCAACTGAAGGCACTGTACCAGCCAAGAATAATCACCCAGGAAGGGCCGCACATCTACAATGGTGGAAGACCTCAGACTTAATCTTTTTCTTAGAAGAATTGATTCAGGTCTCTTAAACTAGACTTTCATAGTCATAAAATTAATGACTAACCTAGTGGCATGGGTTAGCTCGGATTATTGACCACCTCAAATCAGAACTGAGTCAATAGATATGGCCAAATAAGTGAGACTGGTGGAAGGCATATGCCATTAACTCATATAGGAATGCATTCAGGTCGAGTAGCTCCTAATTAAAAACTAGTCGATCGTATGTGCCAAACTTACCTTAGACACCAAATTATTGAGCCAGAACCAACTGGGTTAGCCTACAATCCAGACTCTAACCTCTGAGCCTAATTAGGTCTTGCTTGATCGTGACTCGATCTTGATCTAGACTTAATCCTATTAGGCTGGTCAATTTAAGCATTGTTGATCCCATCTAACCAACTCTTGAATCGGTTTGATCAACCGCTTAGACCTAATTGAGCTACCCAAGCCCAAACCCAGTATTATGAATATATCCTAGATTTGAAATTCTCAATTTTAGACCTAATTAATATTCCATAATCTTAATTCTTAATTAAGTAGGATTCACAAATAAAATATGCACAATAAATCGTAGGATTTCAGGATCTAGGGTTTTGTAGAAAGTAAGTTTTGGATTTCTGATTAAGGATGAATACGCAGCATCCCTGCACATCATAAGAACACCCCATCGGATGGGAGGAGAGGGCCTTTAAATCCTTCTTCATTCTTATGACCAGACGGCAAAGAGGAATGCCTTAATCAGAAATAAGTAATACTACAAAATAGTTAGATCCATATCATATATCTCATATAAAATTAGATCTAACATCAAATTTTTGCATATATCTCATGTATCAATCATGCATATTTTTAGATCTAAATTATCTCCATAGATAATCTAAAAATTAAGATTTAAATTGATCTTATCAAAATAAATAATTAGACAACTATGTAGAACTATTCTAACAACTAGTCTAACATGCATCAATCATATCTCATATGATGTAAAATTAAATATTTTTTCGGTATTTTTTAGAAATTATTAATATAATAATATATCAAAAAATAGTAAATAAATAGATCTAAAATATTTAATCAAATTAAATTGTAAACATGCATAGACTATCTATAGAACTAATTCTATTTTAGACTAGTCTGCAAATTATCTAATCTTAGATCAAATCATTTAATTTTAATTTTTCTAATTTTAGATCTATCACATCTCATGTGACATATAATTACTATTTTTTGATCAAAATAATTTAAAATCAAATCTAAATATTTAGAACTTGGCTCTGATACCAGTTGAAGAAAAATCCTAATTTTTTCGGACAAGTTTTCGTTCAGATCTGATTGGATCAAGAATATTTAAAAAATTTTCTCTTGATCTAAATTAGATATAGAATGTTTTTAGAACTAATCATTATTATTTAATAATAAAATAAAATATAGATAAATTAAATCATATTTAATTTACCTTGATTAGGGAATCGTATTACCCGTTGATGATCTAGTAACAGCGGAAGGTTCTGGATCTAGCCAACGCAAGTGTCTACCTTACTAATATCCACTCAGGCTAGATCTGAAGATCCTCTTCTTCTCTATCACGTCTCCAAAATTTTGATCTGAATCTAATTTGGAGGATCTTCAAAACAGCTTTTGAAAATCAGCAGTTATCCTTTGCAGCAGCGTAACCTTCTAGCTTTCTGTCGCCTTTCTCTCGCCTAGATTGCACCAACTTAGATCCCAAACTACTTTGAGCATGGAGAGGAGAGGGAGAATGATGGACTTGGCATGGAGGAGGAAGAGAGAGGCATCCTGGGGTGTGGGAACTGTATATTTTTTTTTTTTTGAGTTGGGCGTAAGGTCTTATTTATAGAGTATGCATGATCCAACTCCTCTTCTTCCCAACCAATCACAATCCTTTGTGAAATCAGATCTAAATCTGATTGGTGGGAATAGAGTCTCTTGGATTCATCCTTAGATGGTGCCAAAGATCAGTCAAAGTTGGTTCTTAGGAGGAGTCTAATCGAAATCCAAAAAGGAGATGGAGTCCCTGTCCAACAGGGACTCCTGCGTTCCTCAAACTTGGGCGCACGCCAAGGGTGGCCTGCGCCCTCCTCCTTGCCAGGTTTTGATAGAGGGATAAGCCCCCACCTACTCTCCAATAGGTGCATGACACGTGGAAGAAGTCAAAGTATCATGGTCAATATTTGACATCAATATCAACTTTTGACCAAAGTCAAAGGATGAGAAATGGCAGGTGATCAAAAATGATAGGTATTGTCTTACAAAATAAGACAACACTTTTCTAACTTGGACAGACTCCAGTCAGACCAAGTGAAGGCCTCTAATCGAGCACAAACTCCTTTGGCTCAGTCAGGACAACTATTTATGATAGTAAAAGAAGAACGCTAGGTTCAATTGAGTGCTAGCACGATTTCCTTGAACCTAGTTGAATCTCATTCAGATCAATTGAACTACATTAGCTCAATTGATGATCACCAGATTCAAACCCTTGTTTGTGTGACCTAATTAGGTTCAGTTCTATATGGTAATGGGATATGTCATGATCTCTATCATCGACATCATCAAAACTTCTTTCGATGGATCAGAACTCTTCTAATTCGAACAGCTAGAATGATCGATCATCTAAATCATCCTAATTGCTCCCAAAATCCACTAGTGAAATCTAGCAGTATATGGTGGCAACCCATCAGAGCTGAATGGAAACCTCTTGGTGCAGCTACTTGTGCAATTAAGTTCTTCTATCTTGAGCCCTGATCAGATTAGGGTTAAGATGAACTCGTCAAACCCTAGTTTCTATCATATGATGTAATCATTTGATTCAAGTCCGATGTGAAAACCTAAATAGAAACTCTTTCTATTATTTCACTCTGCCATGGCCATGGGCTTCTGGACTTGATTCTCATGATCATCATAGGACTGCTCCTCTACCACCGAGGTAGATAGATTGCATCTTGATGCAATCCAGTTCCTACAATGAACATGTTATAGCCAACATACAACTTAGGGTTCCAAATGGCTAGGCGATCGAGTTATGGTGTAGTCAAACTATAACATCCTCAAGGTTAACTGCTGATGCACCTCAGGTTAAAGAACCAGACACACCACTGCAGCATCGAGTCAGTCATTGACGAGAAGGTGGACTTCCTAATGACTACTCGAGATGGTCACGCTCAGTGCCCTCATTCTCTAATGAGTACCTATACTCTCACTCCGGTGCCTCTACACCATAGACTCAAGACTCATCTACTAAAGAGAAATAATTGTACACCAACCTTCTGGATCAATCACCATTCTCGTGATGATCCTATGATCGGGAGCATTTTATGAGTTAATAATGATTATTCATGTCTTAAATTTTCAACTCTTGAAAATATGAATTATCATTACCATTAACTCAAAGGATGTATCACAGACACTAAATACACATATGTAATAGAAAATAATCCATTTTATTGATTATAGTCAAAATTATAATTTTGCCCCTAGAAGTGTATTATAAGTGTCAGCCAATTCTGGCTTCTAGGGCACATATATCTAATAGAAATTCCACGTTAGCCTTCTCCTCTTCTGGCCGTACACCAACCATCGCTTCAATTACGCCTGGAGGAACTATAGTTCAAACCTTGCCCTAGGCTCAGACCCACCTATCTCATCCTAAGGCTCCTAAGACTCCCTAGCTCTCCCTGAAATCTGCTTTCGATCTGCTTGAGATGCCTCCTGACACTCTCTGGTAAGATACCTCACTCGACTACTGCACCACCAAGCCTCTCTCAACCCTATGCCTCCAGGAAAGCACTACTGCATCACTCTAGTGCTCCCTACCTCATCTCGACACTGCCTCCTCATAGGTATTCGGGTCCTCTCTTGCTGCACATAAACCATGCTCCACTTGAATCATGACTCTCTCTGGTGCTCCGATAGAAGAAATCTAATCCAAGATCAGCCATCCAACACTGACCTACTGGACCTCCATGGATCATCCATCTCCATCACCTCTAAAGCTTCATAAATTCATGCTCTAGTCGAGCCGCTGAATGCATCCCCAACTACTTCTCTACCTTCCTACAATCGAACAACGTATAGTCACTTCTTTAGCTATCCTTCAACCATTATCCCTTGGAAAACCGCTCTTCATATGCCAAAAAGCCCTACACTGTCCATCTTCTTAGAGAACCCTATCATCCGTCATACACCCCGGTCTCCCCAACCAAGACCAATCAGAAAATCATGCACCCAAACCTTCCACCCCAAAAAAAAATCTTCTCATTAATCCTCTCAGCCTCCACCTTCAACCCGCTGCTCCTAGTTAGCCAAACCATAGCAATAACAAAGATAATTCCAAGACATATTATGGAATACTTATACAGATTTTTGATTTTTTCTTGTATGACATCTCCATTGCTTCCATGCACCATCAGGCTCTGATACCAATTTGTACGGAATCCGATATCAGATATTTGATTTCACCTTATATGATCGAGTCAGCTCTCCCAAGAAGATAGAAACCAATGCTCGGGTGAGATGTAGTCGAGCCAGTTTAACTTTTATTGGAGCTGGCTCGATGGAGGTGAATAGCATGATCGTGAACAATATATGAGCATGCGAGTGAAAGTCTTTTGATGGGATCTACTATCCCTAACTCATGGATCAGATCTATTCATGGGGTCTATGGAGCTGTTATGCTATCCAATGGCTAGGAGAGCACACGAGAGCTGATCGAATGGCTATTCGAATGATTAGAGCTTATAAGAAGGCCTGACGACCCAAGGAGTCAGAGAGTCTTGAAGAAACCTCTCAGGTAGTGTAGAGATAAGGTAGAAAGCACTGGAGTACTGTAATAGCACCTTCCTAGAGGCACGGAGGCTGAGAGAGGTTTGACAGTGCAATAGCTGAGGATATCTCAGTAGAGAGTGCCAGGAGCTTCTCAAGAAGATCATGAGCAGATCTCAGGGAGAGCCAGGGGTCTTAAGATGCACCAAGAGCATCAAAAAAGTTGGAAGTGTCCTGAAATGATGAGGTTGCCTAAGGATAGAGGCTGGGGCTTGATGTAGAGGCTGAGAGGATCACAATGTCCAGGGATGTCGAGGACCCTGAATCGGCAGATCTATGAGGGGGATCTTCTTGGGATTACTATGAGAGCATTGTATGGGTGAGTGCTTCTAGATTGAGAGAGAGGGTTGATGAGTTGAGATTGTATGTTCTCTATTATTCTTTCTCAATAGTGAAGCATTGCATATCCCATGGATGTAGGCACTTGGGCCAAACCACGTATATGATTGTATTTATTTATCTTCTTCTATCATTCTATAGCAATAGGTGGTGCCATATCTTCTATAGGTGATCTTGAATGGGTGATCTGTGTTCCATAGTTGACGGATCTACCCTAATAATGGTATCAAAGCTAGGAGGAGTCAAGTTGTTCCATGGGTTGCAATAGTGGTGATCAAGATAGAAGAAGGACATAATCAAGGAGGGTGCTTTCTTGTGCAAGAAGAAGCCAGATGGAGCTTAGTGTAAGATGGAGCTCCAGGTGGAGATGGATCGGGCATGAGACTTAGTTTGGGATCGAGCGGCCTGGCTCGACTCCCACGTTTGTCGATCCATCAATGGCAAGTGGTAGCCCCAACACATGGGGTGGTATCATATAGGAAGCTCTTAGATATGAGGTGGAGTCGAATATCGAGTCGAAGTGGATAATATTGAAATCTAGCACCTCGAGATTCGATCCATGATAAGCCAACATACAGTCAGACTAGCTTGGATATGCAATCGAGCTGCTTAGGGTGAGATCAAGCTGACTAGAGATAGATTCGAGCCAGCTCTCTTAGGTGGATAGAAATTAGTGCTTGGATGAGATACAATCGAGCCAGCTCGACTTCTGATGGAGCTGGCTCGATGGAGGCAAAGAGCATTATGGTGAATAGTGCACGAACATGCAAGCGGAAGCCTTTTGATGGGGTCTATAGCGTCTAACTCATGGACCAGATCTATTCATGGGGTCTACAGTGCTATTGTGCTATCCAGAGGCCAGGAGAGAACATGGAAGCTGATCGTATGGCTATTGGAATGATTAGGACTTATAAGAAGATCTAACGATCCAAGGAGTCAGAAAGTCATGGGAAAAACCTCTCAAGCAATGCAGAGATAAGGCAGGAAGTGTTGGTGTGCTGTAGTAACACCTCTCTGGAGGCATGAGGGTTGAGAGAGGCTCAGCAATGTAGCAGCCAAGGAGGGTATCTTAGTAGAGAGTGCCAAGGGCTTCTCAGAAAGACCAAGAGTAGGTCTTAGGGAGAGCCAGGGGTCTCAGGACGTGCCAAGAGCATCAAGAAAGTTGGGAGTGTCTTGAAATGGTGGGGTTGCCTAAGGACAGAGGTTGGGGCTTGATGTAGAGGCTAAGAGGATCAGAGAGTATCCAGAGATGTCGAGGACACTAGATCGGTAGATCTATGAGAGGAATCTTCTTGGGATTACTATGAGAGCATTGTATGGGTGAGTACTTTTGGATTGAGAGAGAGGATTGATGAGTTGAGATTGTATCTTCTCTATTATTCTTTCTTAGTAGTAAAGCATTGCATGTCCCATGGATATAGGCACTTGGGCCAAACCATGTATATGGTTGTGTTTATTTATCTTCTTCTATCTTTCCATATCAACAGGTGGTGCCATATCTCGTACAAGTGATCTTGGGTGGGTGATCCATGTTTCACAATTGATGGATCTACCCTAATACAACCAGATCATGATAATAGCAAAAATGCATCGAGGTACGTGTTTATCCTAAATGATGGAGCTATCTACTAGAAGAGTTCCAAGCAACACGTTATGGCTCAAGGAAACCTAGCGGGGTTCTGAGCATACTTTTTAAAACATTTTCAAAATATATAGCAGTGAAAGCAAAATTAATCTACATTAATTTTACGCATGCTATGATTTAATCATACAACCCTACTTAAGATCTTTGATATGTTGATATGAATTAGAAAAATAAAATATAATCGATCAGTAAATCACATTTGGTGATCGATCTATGTACAGAGCATAGTACCTATGCGCAAGTAGATGATCACCGCAATCTAGATCCATCGAAAAATCGCTCCCATATCATGCTATAGTCGCACATGTATCCAGCCTCTATAGTGAGTCCACACAAAGGTCCTGGTCCTGATCAGTCTCTTCAGAGTGCTAGCTCCTCTCTGGGGCATTTGACAGCCAACCTTTGTCGATCCAATCGACGAACAGCTCCTGATCTTTTGGACACTCTTGAAATTAGAGACACAAAGGAGGAAGATGAGATAGTGGTGAAAATTAATGGAGATCTGGCACTTAAACTCTCCACCCAAATCTAGAGTCCCCACTCTAGGATTCAGCACACACCCTTAGGAACCTTGATCCCTCTCTCTATGGAAAAAACTCAAGACAAAAGAGATGCACCCCCTCTCTAATTTCTATCTCATAGAAATCCCTTTGATACCTCATGCACACCCATGCAGTACCCAGGCTTCTTTCTTGTGCATGCTCAGAAAAATCACATTTTTAATAGGCATCTATCGAGTGACTTGCATGGGAAGATAAGGATGGGTTGGTTGAACTCATTTCAACCAATTCTCTTGAATTTAAAATTCAAGAAGACTCCTAATCCATTCAAGCACAAATCCCAAGAGGTTGATGTGCAGAAGGACTCTTCTTTATGTGCCCAAACCTAGAATGCACAAAAATGTGTGAGAGAAAGAGAGCTTTAGGCATGGAGATGAGGATGAGAGGGAGTTGGAAAGTTTCAATCAAACTAACCAACACAAGTTGAATTCAAAATTCAACTTGCTCTCAATCTGATTTGATCCAACGCCTGGACCAGATCAAAGGCAAGAATAAGAGAGGCACAAAAACTCTTTTAGCTTGGAGAATTTCACGAACATTCCCAATATTGATCTCTATATTGATTGTGCTTATCTTCTCCATATTCTTCAATCTCTATCCACAACTATAATCTGCGCTCTGGTACTATCTAAGCTCTAATACCAATTATTATGGTATCAACTCGCTCTAATATCAAACTATTGGGATATCAGCTACTCTGATACTACTTGTTAAGGGTCTAATATCAAATTATTATGTAGAAAAAAGAAAGAAATAAAATAAAAAAATAATCAAGTATATGGATCAGCTTAAAGGCTCGCCCCCATGGGGCATGCAAAGCTTCACTATGAAAAAAAAAATAGGTATAAGAGGAGAACACCTACTCTCAACTCACCGTACATAAATCTCTCTCAACTAGAAGCTACCCTCATAAAAGCTCTTTTAGAATTCCAAGGAGACCCATAGAAGCTACAAGATGCTCTACCCTCACAACCTCCTCGTTGGATGCTATGCACCTATTACTTCTCTCTCTCATGGTCTACAAGTACTCGACACTCTACTAAGCTCCTCTTGATGGCTGTCTGAGCCTCCCTACATGCCTCTCATGCCACATGCGGCATCTTTTTTGCTCCACAGTATCTCTATCCTTTAATTAGGATGAGAATCCTCTTCTTAGTAGTTCACAACAGTCCTAACAGAGCTCGTTCTCCTAATATGAGTCGAACAAGTCCATGATGAAGTCTTGAAATATTTTGAACCTTCAGATCATGACTGCAACCCTTCATGGCCACTGGATCCTGTGGTCCATGCGCAACTCTTGTAGATTTCTTGGATTAAGCACAATCTAAGTCCAAATAAAAAAAATATTCCATCATGTTCTGTTTGCCTCTATCGAGCCTGCTCGGTCAGGGGTCGAGCTGGCTTGATTGTGTCTCTCACCCAAACTCTTGTTATCTATCTACCTGAGAGAGCTAGCTCGATTGTGGCTCGAGCTAGCTCGATCTCAATACAAGCTGGCTCGATCGTGTATCAGAGCCGGCCTAACTGCTGTGCTGAAAATTGATTTTCTTCTTACTGTGGGATAAATTCGAGATATCAAATCCTAATATGATCATCATGATAGGTAGGAAGATTGATTTTCACTTCCTCGATAGTGAGAGATATCGGATAAGGACTTGGATTTGAAGGTAGGATTGGGAACACTTTTGCATAATGGACTAACCCATCTATCCATGTCTTATGAGAGAGTTCTATAATTCCATGGCTCAGGGATCGAGAGACCTTGGGTGTTAGATGTGTGCCCTAGAAGCCATATTAGCTAAATACTTATATTACACTTCTAAGAATAATTTTATAATTTTGACTATAAATTAATAAAAAAATTATTTTCTATCATAGTATATATTTAAAGTCTCTATGATACATCCTTTGAGTTAATGATAATCATAATTCTTATTTTCAAGAGTTAAAAATTTAAGATATGAATTCTCATAATTAACTCATAAATTACTCCTTACCATAGGATCGTCACAAGGATGATGATCGATCTGGAAGGTTGGTGTACGATACTTTCTTAGGATAGATGAGTTTTGAGTCTATGGTGTGGAGATACTAAAGTGAGAGTACAGGTACTTGTTAGAGATGAGGGCACTGAGCGTGACTACCTCGAGCAGTCATAAGAAAGTCTATGTTTTCATCAATGACTGGCTTGATGTTACAGTAGTGTATCTGGTTCTTTGACCTGAGGTACATCAGTAGTTTATCTTGAGAGTATTATAGTTTGACTATACCATAACTTGGTCTCCTAGTCATTTATAATCTTGAGATGTATTTGGCTATAGCATGTTCATTATAGAAATTGGATTGCACCAATAAGAGATCTATCTACCTCGATAGATGAGGAGTAGCCCTATGATGATCATATGATTGAGTTCATAAGCCCATGGCCATGGTAGTGTGAAGATGATAGAAAGAGTTTCTATTAGGGCTTTCACATTGGACTCGAATCGAATGATTAATTCATTTATTAGATATTGGGTTTGATGAGTTCACCTTAACCCTAATTCTGTCAAGGCTTAAGATAGAAGAGCACAATCATATAGGTAGCTACACTGAGAGGTTTGCTTTCAATTTTAATTACTTACCACTATATACTAGTAGGTGTCATTGGTGGATTTTGGGAGCAATTAGAATGATCATGATGATCGATCATTCTAATTGTATGAATCAAAAAAGTTCTGATCCATCGAAAGATGTTTTGATGATATCAAAGATAGAAATCATGACATATCCTATTATCATATGGAACTGAACAGAACTGAGTCACACAAATAAGAGTTTGAATCTGGATGTCATCAATTATGCTAATCTAGTTTGATTGATTTGGATTAGATCCAATTAGGTTTAAAAAAATCATACTAGCATATGATTGAGCCTAACATTCTCCTTCTGCAATCATTCTAGTTCCTCTCAACTTAGCTAAATTGGTTTGGGCTCAATAGAAAACCCTGTATGGGTTTGTCTTTAATTGGCTGGAGCTTTTCTAGGTCAGAAAAGGATTATCTTAATCCATTAGATAGAAATAAGATAACACCTGCTAAATCCTGTCGTCACCTACAATTTTTTGTCACTACCGAGACATAAGATGTCTCAATGCAGGAAAGAAAGAGGCAAGGGTTTGCACCCCATTTGGACATCTCTTTTGGGTGCACACCCCCTTGATTTCCATGCACAAAAGTGTGTAGACGCCCCTAGTTGCATGCACACATGATGAGAAGAGGAGGAGTCCCATAAAGATGGGACTCTAGGTTGCTTGATGGCTTCAAAGTCTTAGCCGCCAAAGTGTTTGGGCCTATCTATTCTTGGCACCACTTTTGAGGGATTAATTGTTAGATATGTGTGCCCTAGAAGCCAGAATTGACTAACACTTGTAATATACATCTAAGGATAAAATTATAATTTTAACTATAAATAAAAAAAAGAATTATTTTCTATCACAGTGTATATTTGAAAGTGTCTGTGATACATTCCTTGAGTTAATGATAATAATAGTTTATATTTTCAAGAGTTGAAAATTTAAGACATGAATTTTCATTATTAACTCATAAAATGCTTCCGACTGTAGGATCATCATGAGGATGGTGATTGATCTGGAAGGTTAGTGTATAATCACTTCTTTAGGATAGATGAGTCTTGAGTCTATGGTGTAGAGACACCAGAGTGAGAGTATAGGTACTTGTTAGAGAATGAGAGCACTGAGTGTGACCACCTTGAGTAGTCATGAGGAAGTCTACCTTCTCGTTAGTGACTGGCTCGAAGTTGCAGTGGTGTGTCTAGTTCTTTGACTTGAGGTGCATCGGTGGTTCATCTTGAGGGTGTTATAGTTTGACTACACCATAACTCGATCTCCTAGCCATTCAAAATCCTAAGGTGTATGTTGGCTATAGCATGTTGATTGTAGAAATTAGATTGCACCAATAGGGGATCTATCTATCTTGGTAGATAAGGAGCAGCCCTATGATGATCATGAGAATCAAGTCCATAAGCCCATGGTCATGGTAGAGTGAAATGATAGAAAGAGTTTCTATTAGAGTTTTCACATCAGATTTGAATCGAATGATTAATTCATATGATGAAAATTAGGGATTGACGAGATCACCTTAACCCTAATTCGATCGGAGCTCAAGATAGAGAAACTTAATCACACAAGTAACTACATCGAGAGGTTCATTTTCAGTTCTGATGGATTGCCACCATATGCTGCTAGGTGTCATTGGTGGATTTTTGGAGCAATTAGAATGATTTGGATGATCGATCATACTAGTTGTCTGAATCAAAAAGGTTCTAATACATCGGAAGGTGTTTCGATGATGGCAATGATAGAGATCATAACATATTCCATTACCATACGAAACTGAACCTAACTGAATCACATAAACAAGAATTTAGATCTGGATATCATCAATTGGACTAACCCAGTTCAATTGATTTGAATAAGATTCAATTAGGTTCAAGGAAATCATGCTAGCATATGATTGAGCCTGATATTCTCCTTCAACAATCATTTAAAGTTATCTCAACTAAGCTAAATGTGTTTGAGCTCACCCAAGAACCTTTACTTGGTCTGACTGGAGCTTGTTTAAGTTAGAAAAGGATTGTCTTAATTTATAAGATAAATTTGAGACAACACCTACCATTTTTCGTCATCTGCTAAATCTTGTTTTTGACTTTGGTCAAACGCTGACCTTTGACTGGTCAAATTTAGACCAACTGCCCTTTGACTTTTGACCACATGTCATGCACCCATTAGGAGAGCTAGATGGGGGCTTTGTCTCCCTACTAAAAGATGGAAAGGGAGGGGCTGCATGCCTAGGGAGGCGTGCATCCAAAGAGGATAAAGATTGGAGTCCCATACAGATTGGACTCCAATGGCTTCATGCTCTCTACTTGGGTGGTGCCAAAGACTCTTCATTGACCAGTCTTAGTGCCACCTAAGAAGGTTTGTGAGGGACTCTAATTTGATTGAATCAGATGATGTCATCCCACCAATCAGATTTAGATCTAATTGCACAAAAAGTCGTGATTGGTCGGGATGCTGTGGCACTACATGGTACAGTAGGGTCTATATAAACCCTATCTACGCCTAACATTGAGAGCTTCTACCCTTTGCCCATGCCACATAGCCCCTCTCTCTTTTTCTCCATGCCTTCTTTAGATTCTCTCTCTCCTCTCCACACCCAAAAGTTTTGGGCTTTAGTTTGGTGCGATCCAAGCAAGAAAAAGGCGACAAGAAAGCAAGAAGACAACACTACTGCAAGAGACAACACCTGATCTTCAAAAGGGTGTTTTGAAGATCTTCAAGATTAGATCTAGATCTGATCATTGGAGTACAAATTGAGAAGAAGAAGATCTCTAGATCCTACTCGAGTGGATACTAGTAGAGGCCAGGTGCTTGCGTGGCTACATCCAGAATCTCAGGCAAACATCAGAATCATCATAGGATAATAGGATTACTCATAATAAGATATAATTAAATTATATTAAATTTAATTTAATTTATTTTATTTTATTAAATCAATAAAATTTGATTTGAAGAGTCATAGATCTAATTTAGATCAAATAAGAAATTTTTGAAATATCCCTCTTGATCTAATCAGATCTAAACGAATCTGACCCAAAAAATAGGATTTTTTCCTTCAACTGGTATTAGAGCTAGGTTTCTTAATTATTTAGATTTAATTTTAATATAATTTTGATCTAATAATTAGATGATTTTAGATGTCACATTAGATGTAATTAGATCTAAAATAAAAAATTAAGAAAATTAAATAATCTAGATCTATGATGTATGAGATGCTTGACTAGACTAGGAATAGAATTATTCTATATGTAGTCTAGGATGATCATAGTTTTAATTTGATTAATTATAATTTTAGATCTATTTATTTACTATTTTTTGATATTATAAATATTATAATTAGATCTAAAAAATAAAAAATAAATTTATTTAATTTTGTTCATATGAGATATGATAGATGCATGTTTAGACTAGTTGTACAATAGTTCTACAAAGTTATCTTGAATAAATTTAATTTGACATGATCAAATTTAAATTTTATTTTTTAGATACTTATAAGATAATTTAGATAAAAAAACATGCATGATATGATACATGAGATGTATGCAAAATATATTTTTATGTTAGATCAATTTTATATATGTTATATATATGTAGATCTAACTAATTTTGTAGATTCATCATATTTTTGATTAAGGCATTCTCCTTGGCCGTCTAATCATAAGAACAAAGAAAAATTTAAAGGCCCTCTCCTCTCATTTGATGGAGTGTTCTTATGATGTGTATGGGTGCTGCACATTCGTCCTTAATCAGAAATCAAAAACTTATTTTCTACAAAATTGATCCTGAAATCCTAGAATTTTATTTACATATTTTATTTATGAACCCTAAACTTAATTAAAAATTAAGATTATGAAATATATTAGATCTAAAATCAAGAATTTTTAGATCTAAGACATATTCATAAAATTGGGTTCAAGCTTGGGTAGCTTAATTAGGTCTAGCGGTTGATCAAACCGAATCAAGAGTCGGTTAGATGGGATCAAGAGTGCTTAAATTGACCAGCCTAATAGGATTAAGTCTGAGTCAAGATCAAGACACATGAGTGATCGATCAAGTTAAGACCTAATTAGACTCAGTGGTTAGAGTCTAGATTGTAGGTGAACCCGATTGGTTCTGGCTCAACAATTTGGTGTCTAAGGTAAGTTTGGCAGATACGATCAACTGATTTTTAATTGGGAGCTACTCGACTTGAATGCATTCTTGTTGAGTTAATGGCATATTCCTTCCACCGATCTCACTTACCTGGCCATATTTGTTGGCTCAGTCTTGATCTAAGGTGGCTAATAATCTGAGCTAACCCATGCCATTAGGCTAGTCGTAATGGTTATGACTATGTCAAGTCAAACATAAAGAGACCTAAATCAAATCTTTCTAAGAAAATATTAAGTCTAAGGTCTTCCACCATTGTAGATGTATGGACCCTTTCCGAGGTTGATTGTTCTCGGCTGGTCATAGTGATTCAGTTGCACCAAAAAGATGCAACTATGTTTATTAGGCATTGGATGCTACGGACTGGATGATGGATTAGGATCAATATTTTGGATATGGTGAGAGACCCAATTAGAAATCCAACCTGTGCAAATGGTGGGTCTGACTTAACTAAGGAGTGAATCAATATTCTGGGCATGGTGAGATTCATGAATTTGAGACCAAGCATGGGTTCACCATGATTAGAGAATCATTGGACAAGAGTTGTTCACTCATTGGCTAACCCATCATCAATAACTATTAGGTAAATGATGAGTCAGTTGGTGTGACTGCACTACCCACTAAAAATCATTAATCATGGAGATTTTTGCATCTCTATAGAGAAATTATGGGGATCTAAGAAAATAGTGGGAGCTAATTTATTTAAAAATCAAAATCTTAAACAAATTGGTCAAGTCTTAATTACAAAATCTAACTAGAAACTTTGACTCTCTACAGAAAAATGTCTGCATCCAACCCACTAGCCCGTATCCTTGACACCCATAGACTAACCAAATCTAATTACAAGGATTGGCTCCAAAACTTCAAAATCATTTTGGGTTTCGAGAAGTTAACTCATGTATTGGACCAGAATCCCCCCATCTTATCGGCCCGTTTGTCCGTTGAATCGAAAGCATTTCTTGATAAATGGATGGATGAAGATAACAAGGTCAGATACTACATGTTGGGATCAATATCTGATGACCTTCTATGCCAACAAGAAGATATCATGATTGCCCACCAAATGTTGGCTCATCTATAAGAGTTGTTTGGTGAATAGAGTCGTGCAGCTAAGTATCAGATCATTAAATGACTTTTTAAGGCTAAAATGCATGATGGACAATCAGTCCAAGATCATTGTTTGATGATGATCAAGGACTTGGAAGAGCTTGAGAAGCTCGGAGTGAAGTTAGACCAAGATCTACAGAATGACATAATTCTGCAATCCTTGACTAATGCATATGGGCAATTCATCATGAACTACCATATGCATAAACTTCAGAGTACTCTGACCGAACTTATGAACATGCAGGTTACTGCTGAGCTTTCTATGAAAGGTTCTAAAGGCTCAGTACTTGCTATGAAACAGACTTCTTCCAAGAGAAAGTCTTTTGGAAAGAAGAAGAAGTCTGTGAAAACACAAAAGATAGAAGGTAGAAAGAAGAAGAAGGTAGAACTAAAGAAGAAGGCCATTGACAAAGGAAAGTATTTCCATTGTAACATAAATGGCCACTGGAAGTGGAACTGTCCTATATACTTGGCCATCCTGAAGAATAAGAAGGAGACAGGTCCTTCTGGAGGTATGCTTGTTATTGAATCTAACCTTATGATTTCTTCCACATCCAGTTGGGTGCTTGACTCTGGTTCTAGTGCTCATTTGTGCACTTTCATGCAGGGTCTTGAGGATAGCAGGAGGCTGAGAGATGGTGAGATGATCCTATGCATCAAAAATGAAGTAAGAGTTGCTGCTGTGGCCGTGGGAACCTACCCTCTTTGACTACCATCTGGCTTAGATTTAGGATTTAGGGATTGTTACTATGTGCCTGCTGCAAGCAGGAATTTGATTTCTATTTCATGTTTAGCATAAGAAGGCTATGTAATTAGTTTTCTTAAGGACCATTATAATATTTTTTATGAAAGAAATAAAATTGCAAGTGGTTTCCTCATTAACAATCTCTATCAATGACATATTGATATATATATATATATATATTTAATATCGAGCAAAATGTGAATGCCATAAGATCAAAATGATGTAGAGATAGTCCAAACGATAGGTATCTATGACACCTAAGGCTAGGTCATATAGCAGAAGATAGGATTAACAAATTAGAGAAAATCGGGCTATTGAGTCCGTTGACTTTCGAGTCCTATCCAATTTATGAATCATGTCTTCATGGCAAAATGACTAAGCTTCCTTTTGTAGGACATGGGGAAAGGGCCATAAATCTACTTGCCTTAGTACATGCTGATGTGTGTGGCTCATTTGATATGCCAGCTAGAGGCAACTTTGTGTACTTCATAAATTTTATCGATGATTTATCTTGATATGGGTACGTGTATCTTATGAGACACAAGTCTGAAGCTTTTGAAAAGTTCAAGAAATTTAGATATGAAGTAGAAAAGCAAACTGAAAAACCTATTAAGGTTCTTCAATCAGATCGAGGAAGTGAATACCTATGTCAGAAATTCCTTAACTATCTCAGGCAAAATGACATAATCTCTCAATGGACTCCACCTAGAACACCTCAACTCAACGGGGTTTCAGAACGGAGGAATCGAACCCTATTAGATATGGTCTGATCCATGATGAGCTTCATAGACCTTCCTAATTTTCATTGGAGATATAGTCTATTAACTGCTATATATATACTAAATAGGATTTCCTCTAAAATCATTCCTAGCACACCGTATGAGATATGGCATGGTAAGAAACTAAGTCTGAGTCATCTCAGAATTTGGGATTGTCTGGCTCATGTAAAAAGATAATAAGTGGACAAGTTAGAGTATAGGTCCTTTAGAGCTCAATTTATAGGATATCCTAAAGAGTCATTAGAATATTATTTCTACATTCCAGAAGACCACAATGTGATTGTGACTCAGCATGCCATCTTTCTTAAAAAATAGTTTATTCAAGATAGCGGCATTGGAAAGCAGATCAAGCTCGAGGAGAAAGTCTCATAAGAGTAATGATCTAACGATCCCATGGAACCAAATCAGGTTGAGCCAATACAATTACTACCTCCTCCACCCGTAGATTAGAAAGGGTTTTCCATCCTTCTGAGAGGTACTTAGGTACTATTTCAGAGAAAGTAGAGAAAATGTTCCTCATAGGTAATGAAATTTGTTGGAAATAAACCCTGCTCTTGTCGAAGTCCAGTCTGATGCTCAGCCAACCGGTACCTACGGAAGAGCCTCAGCGGATGAGTCTTCAGTGGCCAAACTCTCCAGCGATCGAGTCCTAGCCGAACTCTCCCACGGTTGAATCTTAGCCGAACTCCTTCAGCCGGTCGGACTCCTCAGCGGCCAAGCTCCTACGAACTCTCCAATGGTCGAGTCTTAGCCGAACTCCTTCAACCGACTAGACTCCTCAACAGCCAAGCTCCTACGAACCCCCCAACAGTCAAGTCTCAGCCGAATTCCTTTAGTCGGATGCCTACAAGAGCCAAACTCCCTCAACGCCCCTCCAGTTGGACTCCTATGGGAGCCGAGCTCCCTCTGCACCCCTCCTTCAGTCGGACTCCTTTAGGAGCTGAACTCCTCGTAGACATCTTCTTCGCACGAATTTCTCCAGAAATCGGACTCCTTCTGGACTTCTCCTTTAGAAATCGAACTCCTTCCGAACTCCTCTAGGAGCCGAACTCCTTCCAGACTTCTCCTTCAATCAGATAGTGGATTGCCCCCGAACAATCCCCCTTCAGACATGTTCCATTTAAGAGTTCGAGCTCCTCTGAATTTGACGTATGTAGAAGCTCTTCACCGACAAAGGTCTTGTTCCTCCAGACTTTGATTATGGATCTCAACGAACGGTCATTATTAGTCTGACGATGCCTTTTCCTTCCCATGCCGAACCCCATGCGACCTTGAGTGGCTCAGTATCGGATGACTACGGTCGCCACTATCGGTCTGCTGTAGTCGATAGCGATCCACTACTAGGCGACGATGGCTGTTACCATCAATCTACTACAGGCGGCATTACAAGCGATGCCTCCCTCCGTGATTGACTCCGCCAGACCTCGAGTGGTCCGTAACCTAAAAGCTGCAGCCATCGCCATCAACCCACTACAAGCTCTGCTTATAAAATGGGATCCTCCAGATACGCTTACTCTAAGCTCTCCTCGACTCCTCTAAACTTTACCAAACTCATTCCTGAGCACTCTATTTCTGTTGGCTAGAAGAGCTGACTTGATCGACAGAGGGTCCTGTCGGAGCCACTACCATCAACTCCGGATCGAACATTAATTTGCAGGGCTCTGACGGCGACCTCGTCCTCCTCCGATCCAGCTCGATCCGACGTCAACTAGATTCTACATCAAAAGATTTGGCGCTAGAGGAAGGGCCCTCTATTCTTGAGGTTCCTTATTCTTAAAGGAGTGCTCAGCGATGATCTCTCTCTCTAGAGATCTCCCTCCTTCCTCTCCAGAGTTCTTTTCTAAGAGAAAGTACCTCCCAAGAGAGCTTCAACCCGATGATCGATGGCTTCCGTGGTCTGATCCCATCCAGATCCATCTGCTCCTGCTTCAGCCCTGGTAACTCAGGTTCCACCTGTACCCTTGGTAGATGCGGAGTAGCAACCTGCTCATCCAACAGGTCCATGATCTCACGAAGGCAATGTAGGCCATGCGACAACCCCCGACGGTGACTCCATCAGGAAACTCGCCATCAGGATGTCGAGAATCGACCCCAAGAAAGAGTACTCGGGCTAACATACCCATCATCCCTGGAAAGGAGAAATAGAGAGCAGAGGATCCATGTTTGGATCATGGATCTCCTCTGGAGGAGACCATCCCTATTTGTAGTAGGAAGCCCCCCAAGATCTGCAACCAGGATGATGCCCTCGATCATAGACTGTAGGAGATGGACCGACGGATTGAGGAGCTCGGCCACGTTGCCCTGGCTCACCTTGATGATGTCCGCATCGATCCTTCTTTCTCCCCCCAAATTATGCAAGAGCCCATCCCACCAAACTTTGAGCTCCTTCATTTCGAAAGCTAAGATGAAACTTCTGATCCAGTTGATCATCTAGAGGCCTTTCGGACGATGATGCTACTCCATGGTGCACCAGATGCCATATTGTGCCGAGCCTTCCCATCTATCTTAAAGGGAACAGCGAAAAACTGATACTTGACATTGAAGTCGGGTACGATCTTCTCTTTTGACTAGATGAGCCATCAGTTTGTGGCTTACTTCATCAGCAGCCGACATCTGTGTTGAAATTTGGATTTTCTGATGAATGTCAAGCAGAAGCAGGGAGAATCCATCTAGGCTTATGTCATCTGATTTAATGCCGCGGCATTGAAGGTCCAGGAGCTGGACCAGTCTATTGCGATGGCCGCACTCAAGGGTAGCCTTCAGAAGAATGACTTGCTGTTCTCCCTAAAGAAGAAGTATCCCAGAGACTTCGCTGATTTGCTGGCTCGGGTCGAGAGATATGCCCGTGCGAAAGAAGCCTTCAAGTTGAAGGACAAAGAAGCCTTAGGAGAGTGGCCGACGGACGAGTATAATAGACCCAGCGGACGAGTATAATAGACCCGCCATCAATGAAGGATCGAGTGAAGTTCGGCCACACTCACGGACTTCCCCCGAGCATGAGCGAGCTCGAACTCCTTGAGCTTGTCATCAAGGAATCCCTGACAGAAGGGCGTGAAGAAATCCTCCTCTTGGAAGGTTCCGCAACTACCCCCCCCCCTCAATGCTTCTAAGGTCCAAGTTCTGACAGAAGATAAGAACCAGCTACCAAGACCAGGAGAATTACGATCTCCTCCAAACAAGCACGATTAAAGCAAGTATTGCCTCTACCATCGCGACCATGGCCACGATACTGAAGAATGCATTCAGCTTCGAGACAAAATCGAGGAGCTCGTTAGGAGAGACCAGTTGAGTCGGGTCCTCAGACGCCAGCCTAAAGTAGAAGAAGATCGACCGAGGGCGTTGCCATAGCCAGAACCACCAATGATGGAGGAATAATAAAAAGGTTGGTTGCCTCCCATATCATTGATGCCACAGTACTTCGGAGATCCATCATCTCCCAGCATCAAAGCCAAGAGGAGCTCACTCCAAATTGAGAAGGCTAGCACAAAATAGAGGAGGTCATTGGATCCCAAAGCTTATCGCCTGAAAAAACTTAGAGGAGCAATGCTCCCACGACCCTGAAACATAAAATGTTTGGGGATGCTCTACCAGTAACTTCTTTTCAATAAAATTCTCTCATTTCAATAATATTATTTCTTGGTGCAAAAACTATGTAATGATAGGGAAGAAGCAGTAAATAGTGGCTGTGTTAGAAACAAAAGGAGAACCTCATCCTGACATGAGCCGATCAAGGTCCTTCAACCTTGGCTAGAGATAAGATCTCTCTCGAACGATCGTGACAACCTTGGCTAGAGATAAGATCTCTTCCGAGTGACCATGATAACCTCGGCTAGAGATAAGATCTCTTTCGAGTGCCTGAGTCAACCTCGGCTAGAGATAAGATCTCTTCCGAGCGGACGCAACAACCTCAGCTAGAGAAAACCTATTGCTAGAGATAAGATCTCTTCCGAGCATCCATGTCAACCTCAGCTAGAGATAAGATCACTCTCGAGCAATCATGACAACCTCGGTTAGAGATAAGATCTCTCCCAAGCGACCGCGATAACCTCGACTAGAGATAAGATCTCTTTCGAGCACCCAAGTCAACCTCGGCTAGAGATAAGATCTCTTCCGAGTGACTGCGACAACCTCGGCTAGAGATAAGATCTCTCCCGAGCTTCGAAGGCCTCATTCATTTAGAACGGGATGGGGGGAGAGGCCCTGACAATGGCCCTTATGTGCCCCCATAGTTTGTTAGGAATAGGAGGAGAACCTCACCCTAATGCGAGCAAAGTCGAAGGCCTCGTTCATTTAGAATGGGATGGGGGGAGAAGCCCTCACAACGGTCCTTATGCACCCCGATAGCCCATTAGGAACAGGAGGACAATCTCATCCTAACGTGAGCAAAGTCGAAGGCCTCATTCATTTAGAACAGGATGGGGGGAGAGGCCCTGATAATGGCCCTTCTGAGCCCCCACAACACGTTAGGAATAGAAGGAGAACCTCGTCCTAACACGAGTGAAGTCAAAGGCCTCGTTCATTTAGAATGGGATGGGGGGAGAGACCCTGACAATGTCCCTTATGCAACCCCACAGTCCGTTAGGAACAGAAGGAGAACCTTATCCTAATGTGAGCAAAGTCGAAGACCTCATTCATTTAGAATGGGATGGGGGGAGAGGCCCTGACAATGGCCCTTATGCACCCCCACAGTTCATTGGGAATAGGAGGAGAACCTTCATCCTAATGCGAGCAAAGTCGAAGGCCTCCTTCATTTAGAATGGGATGGGGGAAGAGGTTCTGACAATGGCCCTTATGTGCCCCTATATAGCCAGTTAGGAATAGGAGGGAGAACCTCATCCTAATGCAAGCAAAGTTGAAGGCCCCGTTCATTTAGAATGGAATGGGGGAGAGGCCCTGACAATGGCCCTTATGTGTCCCCATAGCCCGTTAAGAATAGGAGGAGAACCTTGTCCTAACGTGAGCAAAGTTGAAGATCAAGCTTCAAAGTCTACTTCAACCTTGGCTGCAGGAGATAAGATCTCCCCCAAGCGACCGGGCCAACCTCGGCTGTAGGAGATGAGATCTCCCTGAGCACTCGTATCAACCTCGACAGTAGGAGATAAGATCTTCCTCAAGTCGACCTCAGCTGTAGGAGATAAGATCCCCCGAGCGATCGGGCCAACCTCGGCTGCAGGAGATAAGATCTCCCCTGAGGGTCTAGGCCAACCTTGGCCGCAAAGAGATAAGATCTCCCCTGAGCACCTGCATCAACCTCGGCTGTAGGAGATAAGATCTCCCCTGAGGGTCCGGGCCAACCTCGACTGTAGGAGGAGACGAGATGTACTTCAACCTCGACTGGAGATGAGATCTTCCCCAATCTTCAACTTCAACATCAACTTTGGTTCGAGATGAGATCTTTTTCGAGCTTCAACTTCAACATCAACTTTGGCTGGAGATGAGATCTCCCCCGAGCTTCAACTTGAACCGATGTAGAGCCCTGAAGAGGATTTTGACAGTCGCATTTTCTACACTCCCTTCCTTCGAGTTTCAAATTCGAGAGTGGGGGGACTACTATTGGGGATAAACCCCGCTCCTACCAAAGTCCAGTATGATGCTCAGCCAATCGGTAGCCATGGAAGAGCCTCAGCGAATGAGTCCTCAGTGGCCAAACTTCCTAGTGGCCGAGTCCTAGCCGAACTCTCCAGCGACCGAGTCTTAGCCCAACTTCTTTAGCTGGTCGGACTCCTCACTGGCCAAGCTCCTGCAAACTTCCCAATGGCCGAGTCTTAACTGAACTCCTTCAGCCGATCGGACTCCTCAACGATCGAGCTTCTGCGAACCCCCCAACGGTCAAGTCTCAGCCGAATTCCTTTAGATGGATGCCTACGAGAGCCAAACTCCCTCCGCACCCCTCCTTTAGTCGGACTCCTATGGGAGCCAAGCTCCCTCTGCACCCCTCCTTCAATCGGATTCCTTCAGGAGCCAAACTCCATGCAAACATCTCCTTCGCCCGAACTTCTCCTAAAATTAGACTCCTTCCAGACTTTCCCTTCGGCCAAACTCCTCTAGAAGCTAAACTCCTTATGGACTTCTCCTTCAGTCGGATAGCGGATTGCCCTTAGATGATCCCCCTCCGAACGTGTTCCCTTTAAGAGTCCGAGCTCCTCTGGAATTGACGTATGTAGAAGCTCTTCACCAACCAATGCCTCCTTCCTCCAGACTTTGATTATGGGGTCTCAACAAACAGTCACTATCAGTTTGATGATGCCTTTCTCTCCCCATGTCGAAGCCCATGCGGCCTCGAGCAGCTCAGTATCGGACGGCTATGGTCACCACTATCGATCCACCGCATGCAACAGTGACCCACTACCAGGCGGTGATGGCTATCATCGTCAATCCACTGCCATGCGGCGATGGCTGTTGCCATCAATCTATTGCAGGAGGCATTACAGGTGGTGCCTCCCTCTGTGATTGACTCTACCAAACCTCGAGCGGCCCGCTACCTGACAGCTGCAGCCATCGCTATCAACCCGCTATAAGCTCCACCTATAAAATGGAACCCTCCAGATATGCTTACTCTAAGCTCTCCTCTCCTCCTCTAAACTCTGCCGAACTCATTCCTGAGCACTCTATTTCTGTTGGTCAGAAGAGCTGACTTGATCGTCGGAGGGTCCTACCCGAGCCACCACCACCGACTCCGGATAGAACTTTATTTTGCAGGGCTCCGATGATGACCTCATCCTCCTCCGCTCCAGCTTGATCTGGCATCAACCAGATTCTACATCAATAGGATTCATGAAGATGATCCCAAAATATATGACGAGGCGATATCAGATATCGACTCCAAGAAATGGTTAGAGGCAATGAAGTCAAAAATTAACTCAATGCTCTCAAACCAAGTCTGGACCTTGGTAGATCCACCAGAAGGTATAGTATCTATTGGGTGTAAATGGATCTACAAGAGAATGATTGATGCAGATGGGAATGTGGAGACGTTCAAAGCTAGATTAGTGGCAAAAGGGTATAGTTAGTGCGAAGGCATTGACTATCAAGATACCTTTTCGCTAGTAGCTATGCTAAAGTCCATCCACACATTGCTTGTTATTGTAGCGTATTTTGATTATGAAATATAGCAAATGGATGTAAAAATGGCATTCTTAAATGGATACCTTAAGGAAGATATCTATATCGAACAACCGCTAGATTTCACATCCAGTGATGTTGATCATAAAGTATGCAAGCTGCAAAGGTCCATATATGGACTTAAGCAAGCATCTCAGAGCTAGAATACTCATTTTAATGATGTGATCAAATTGTTTGATTTCATCAAAAATGAGAAGAAATCATGTGTTTTCAAAAAGATCAGTGGGAGCACTATTATCTTTCTCATACTGTACGTGGATGATATCCTCCTTATTGGAAATGATATTTCCATGTTAACCATAGTTAAAATCTAGTTATCAAAAGAATTCTCCATAAAAGACCTAGGAGAAGCATCCCTTATTCTAGAAATTAAGATCTATAGAGATAGACCGAGTAGGATGCTAGGTCTTTCATAGAAGATGTACATAAAAGAAGTGCTAAAGAGGTTTAGCATGGAAAACTCCAAGAAGAGTTTGGTACCCTTCAGACATGGCATTCATCTCTCCAAGAAGATATGCCCAAGCACACCTGAGGAGATAAAATGCATAAACAAGATCCCTTATGCTTCAATAATAGGAAGCCTCATGTATGCCATGTTATGTACATGACCTGATATAGCCCAAGCTGTGAGTGTCACAAGCAGATATCAGTTGAATCCAGGTGAAGAACACTGGGCTTTAGTGAAATGTATCCTTAAGTACTTGAGAAGAACTAAGGATATGTTGTTGGTTTTTGGTAATCGAGAACTCCATGTCTAGAGGTATACAGACTCAGATTTTATGTCCGATATAGATGATCGAAAGTCGACATCTGGTAGTCTGTTTGTATGCAATGGTGGTGCTGTCAGTTTGAAGAGTTTCAAGCAGACAGCGATAGCAGATCCCACCATGGAAGTAGAGTACATGATTGCATCAGAAGCTGCGAAGGAGGCATTCTTGTATAAGAAATTTACTGCAGAAATTGGAGTGATGCCATCAGATGCCATTCCTCTCTACTGCGAGAACAATGATGCCATATCCCTTGCTAAGGAGCCAAGGTCTCACCAGAAATCCAAGCACATCGAGCAGGGATACCACCTCATCCGTGATTACCTCGAGAAGGATTATGTCGAGGTCAAGAGAATCAACTCTGCAAATAATGCGGTAGACCCACTCACAAAGCCATTGGGCCAGTAGAAGATCAAAACCCACCTTAAGACGATGGGACCTAGAATTATAGCCAATTGGCTTGAGGTTAAGTGGATGTTTGTTAGATATCTGTGCCCTAGAAGTCAAAATTGGCTAACACTTGTAATACACATCTAAGGGCAAAATTATAATTTTGACTATAAAAAAATGAGTTATTTTCTATCACAGTGTGTATTTCAAAGTGTCTGTGATATATCGCTTAAGTTAATGGTAATAATAGTTCATATTTTTAAGAGTTGAAAATTTAAGACATGAGTTTTCGTTATTAACTCATAAAATGCTTCTGGCCATAGGATCATCATGAGGATGATGATTGATCCAGAAGATTGGTGTATGATCATTTTTTTAGGGTAGATGAGTCTTGAGTCTACGGTGTAAAGACATCGAAATGAGAGTACAGATACTCATTAGAGAATGAGGGTACTGAGCGTGACCACCTAGAGCAGTCATGAGGAAGTCTACCTTCTTGTTAATGACTGGCTAGAAGCTGGAGTAGTGTGTCTAGTTCTTTGACCTGAGGTGCATCGATAGTTCACCTTCCGGGTGTTATAGTTTGACTACACCATAACTCGATCTCCTAGCCATTCAGAGCCTTGAGGTGTATGTTGGCTATAGCATGTTCATTGTAGAAATTGGATTGCACCAATAGGAGATCTATCTATCTCAGTAGATGAGGAGCAGTCCTATGATGATCATGAGAATCATGTCCATAAGCCAATGGCCATGGTAGAGTGAAATGATAGAAAGTGTTTCTATTAGAGTTTTCACATCAGACTTGAATCGAATGATTAATTCATTTGACGAAAATTAGGGATTGACAAGATCACCTTAACCCTAATCCGATCGGGGCTCAAGATAGAGGAACTTAATCACACATGTAACTACATCGAGAGGTTTATTTTCAGTTCTGATGGGTTGCTACCATATGCTGTTAGGTGTCACTAATGGATTTTGGGAGCAATTAGAATGATTTGGATGATCGATTAAACTAGTTGTCTGAATCAGAAAAATTCTAATCCATCGGAAGGTGTTTCGATGATGGTAATGATAGAGATCATGACATATCCCATTACCATACAGAACTGAATCTAACTGGATCATACAAACAAGGGTTTAGATTTGGATATCATCAATTGGACTAATCTAGTTAAATTGATTTGAATAAGATTCAATTAGGTTCAAGAAAATCATGCCAGCACATGATTGAGCCTGATATTCTCCTTCAACAATCATTAAAAGTTGTCTTGACTGAGCCAAATGTATTGGACTCACTCAAGAATCTTTACATAGTCTGACTAGAGCTTGTCCAGGTCAGAAATGATTATCTTAATTTATAAGATAAATTTGAGATAACACCTATCATTTTTCGTCACCTACTAAATATTGTTCTTTTACTTTGGTCAAACGTTAATCTTTGATACTTAGACAACTGCTCATGTATCATGCACCCATAGGAGAGTAGATGGGGCTTTGTTCCTCTGCTAAAAGGAGAAAAGGGAGGGAGTGCACACCTAGGGAGGCATGCACCCAAAGAGGATAAAGATCAAAGTCCCATATGGATGGGACTCCAGTTGCTTCATGCTCTCTACTTGGGTGGCGCCAAAGACTCTTCATTGACCAGTCTTGGTGCCACCTAAGCAGGTTTGTGAGGAACTCTAATATGATTAGATCAGATGATGTCATCCCATCAATCAAATTTAGATCTAATTGCACAAAGAGCCATGATTGGTCGGGATGATGTGGCACTGTAGGGTCTATATAAACCCTATCTACGCCTAACATTTAGACCTTCTACCCTTTGCCCATGCAACATAGCCCCTCTCTCTTCTTCTCCATGCCTCCTTTAGATTCTCTCTCTCCTCTTCATGTCCAAAAGTTTTGGGCTTCAGTTTGGTGCGATCCAAGCAAGAGAAAGGCGACAAGAAAGCAAGAAGGCAGCACTGCTGCAAAAGACAACACCCGATCTTCAAAAGGATGTTTTGAAGATCTTCAAGATCAGATCTAGATCTGATCTTTGGGGTACAGATTGAGAAGAAGAAGATCTCTAGATCCTACCCGAGTGGATACTGGTAGAGGCCAGGCACTTGCATGGCTACGTCCAGAACCTCAAGCAAACATCAAAATCATCACAAGATAATAGTACCCATAATAAGATATAATTAAATTATATTTCACTTATTTTTATTTTATTTTATTTTATTAGATTAATAAAATCAGATTTGAAGAGTCTCAGATTTGATTTGGATCTAAGAGAAAATTTTTGAAATATCCCTCTTGATATAATCAGATCTAAATGAACCTAACTCGAAAAATAGGTTTTTTCCTTCATTAATGGGGTCTCTCATCTGATTGGATTAGATGACATTATTCCATCAATCAGATTTAGATCTAATTAATCCAAACAATGCGATTGGTCGGACCTGTGTGGCATTGCATGGTGCAGCGGTGTCTATTTAAACTCTATCTGCGCCTACGGTTAAAATGATCCACCTATTTACCATGCCGCAAGGCTGCCCCTACTCTCTTCCATGCCTCCCTTTGATCCTCTCTCTTCCCTCTCCATGCCCAAGGTGTTGGGTGGATCCAACAAGGGAAATCAAAGAGATGTGGCGCATACACAAGGAAGAAGACAACCCTCGCTTGAGAAATGATTGTGCTGCCTTCGATGACTTCTTTGAAGGTTCTTCAGATCAGATCCAGATGTGATCTCTAGGATCATGATTTTGGAAGAAAAAGATCTTCAAATCTAGCCCATGTGGATACCAGTAGGGGCTAGGTGCTTGCATTGCTATGATCTAGAACCTCGGAAATATCTAGATCATCGGTAGGGTAATCAAATTACCCGAACAAGGTACAAAATTTAAATCTAATTGAATTTTATTTTATTTTAATATTAGATCTTTAGAATTAGATCTTAGATATCTTAGATCTGATTAGGACTTTTAGAAAAAAATTTTGAAATATCCCTTCAGATTCAATCAGATCTGAACGATCCTGTGGTAGAAAAAAGTAGTCAACTAGTATCAGAGCTGTGTTTGCAGTTCTTTAATCTATTTTAAATCTAATTTTTATTATGATTTATCTTCTAAAATTAATAATTTTAGATGTCACGTTAGATTTTTTCGGATCCAAAATAACAAAAAAATAAAATTTTTATATTCATATCAATCTTATATGAGATTCATACCTAGACTAGGTGTAGAATTATTCTATATGTTGTCTACTGTAATTTTATTTTTGATATGATTAATTTTTTTATCTTTGTTATTTTTATTTTTTGATATTATAAATATTCTAATCAGATCTAAAAATAGAAAATAATATTTTTAATTTTTATATGAGATATAAATGAAGCATGCCTAGACTAGTTGTAGAATAGTTCTTTGATTTGTCTAGAATAGGTTTTATTTGATGTGATCAATTTAAAATATTATTTTTTAGATTTTATATGTGATTTATCAGATCTAAAAGCATGCATTTGTGTGTTAATATTTGATATATAAGATGTATATAGAACATGCATGAATAGATCTACGATCTTATATTTGATATATGTTATCGATCCTAATCTTTTGTAGTTTAATTATTATTTTGAATTAAGGCATTCCTCTTGGCCATCCGATCATAAGAGTAAGAAGGCTTTAATAGCCCTCTCTTTTCATTCGATGGGATGCTCTTATGGTGTGTAGGGGTGCTACGCTTTTGTCCTTAATCAGAAATCAAAAATTTATTTTTCTGCAAAATCCTAGGATTTTTGTATGTTTATATTTTTGAATCCAAACTTAATTAAGAATTAAGATTATAAAATAAATTAGATCTAAAATTATGAATTTTTAGATCTAAGACACCTTCATAAATTTGGATTCGAGCTTGGATAGTTCAATTAAGTCTAGCGGTTGATCAAACCGAATCAAGAGTTGGTTAGGTGGGATCAAGAGTGCTTAGAATTGATCAACCCAATAGAATTAGGTCTGGATCAAGGTCAACTCACATTCACATGTGGTTGACAAAGTCAAGATCTAATTTGGCTCCATAGTTCAAGCTTGGATTGTAGGCTAATCCGATTGATTCTGATTCGATAATTTGGTATCTAAGATAAGTCTGGTAGATATGATTGACTAATTTTTAACTGGGGGCTACTCTATCTAAATGTGTTCTTATCAAGTTAATGGCATATCCTTTCCACCGGTCTCACTTACCTGGCCATTTGCATCGATCTAGTTTTGATTTGAGGTGGCTAACAATTCGAGCTAACCTATGTCACTAGGTTAGTCATAATTGTTACGATTATGTCAAGTTTAAAGAGACCTAGATCAAATCTTCCTAAGAAAATATTAAGTCATAGGTCTTCCACCATTGTATATGTGTGGGCCCTTCTTGGGGTTGATTGTTCTTGGCTGGATATAATGGTTCAGTTGCACTTGAAAGATGCAACTATGTCTCTTAGACATTGGATGCTATGAGTTGGAGGATGGGTTAGGCTCAATATTTTGGATACAGTGAAGGATCCAATCAGGAATCCTATTCATGCAAATGGTAGGTCCGACTTAACTAAAGAGTGGAGCAATATTTTGGGCACGGTGAGCTTCATGAATTAGAGATCAGATTTGGATGCACCATGATTAGAGAATCAATGGGCAAGAATTGTCCACTCATCGATTGACCCATCACTAATAACTGTTAGGTGAGGTGGTGAGCCACTCGATGGGGCCACACCACCTACTAGAAATCAATTGATTGTGGAGATTTTTGCTTCTCTACTAAGAGAGTATAGGGATCCAAAAAAATAGTGGGAGCCTAATTTATTTAAAAATAAAATTTTTAAATAAATTGATTTGACTCTCTATAAGAAAATATCTGCGTCCAACCCACTAGCCTGTATCTTGGATACCCATAGACTGACTGAAATCAATTATCAGGATTGGCATCGAAACTATAAAATTATTTTGGATTCCAAAAAGCTGACTCATATATTGGACCAGGAATCTCCTACCCTACCAACCCGTTCATCCACTAAGCAGAGAGCATCTTTGAAAAGGTGGATGGATGAAAAAAATAAAGCTAGGTACTACATGTTGGGCTCAATGTCTGATGAGCTTCAACGCCAATATGAGGACATTAATATTGCTTGCCAAATGTTGGCTCACCTACAAGATTTGTTTGGTGAGGAGAGTTGCACAGCCAAGTATCAAGTCATAAGGAGATTTTTCAAGGCTCAAATATGTGATGGACAGTCGGATCAAGATCATTGTCTAATGATGATCAAAGATTTAGAAGAGCTTAAGAAGCTTGGTATCAAGCTAGACAAGAACTTACAAATTAATATGACCTTGCAGTCCTTGACTGATGCATATGGGTAATTCATCATGAACTTCCATATGCATAAGCTGCAATGTACTCAACCGAATTGATGAACATGCTAGTTACTGCTGAGCTTTCTTTGAAAGGTTCAAAGGGCTCAATGCTTGCTGTGGAGTAGACTTTCTTCAAAAGAAAGTCTTTTGAAAAAAAGAAGAGGCCTACAAAGAAGCAGAAGATCAATGGAGGGAAGAAGAAGAAGGAAGAGCCAAAGAAGAAGGCTGCAGGCAATGGAAAATGTTTCCATTGCAACACCAATGGCCATTGGAAGTAGAATTGCCCTTTATACCTGGCTAGCCTAAAGAAGAAGAAGGATGTAGGTCCTTCTAGAGCTATGCTCATAATAGAATCTTACATTATGGTTTCTTCTATACCTAGTTGGATGCTTGACTCTGGTTCAAGTGCTCACTTGTGCACTTCTATGTAGGGTCTTGATGAGAGCAGGAGGCTGAGGGATGGTGACTGTTGGAAAATGTATTATAAAGCCAATCATCTAGGTTGTAGATTATTGTGCTAAATGAAATTATACTTAAATTATTAATAAATAAAATTATTATTTTAGCATTTCATCACTCTTGTGCATCTTCCTATGATGAACTCTCATGTGATGAAGTTCTTAGGATAATTTAGACTCAACAAAGAAGGATTTATCATTTAGTCCTTAAAATCAGTTCACGACCAAATGATTCATTATTATCCAAGACGACAATGTATCGAGTGTAGGTCATTGTGTGCCATAAGTGTTGGTTATCCTTTTAACCAAGAAGTATGGAGATACTATTATGGCATGTCGGTGAAGTAGAGGGGTACATTTCATTGAACGTGATCCAATTGTGGAGCTCTCTACTATCAAGAATTGCTCGCGAAGGATATGGGTATAAGTGTCCCTTGGACATGAGATCACCATGGTGACTTGCAAGCAACTCACTATACTCAGGTATCGAACTATCTATATTTTTAATTCTGTGGTGGAAAGCTACTGGGTGCAGTCAAGTACTTGTGAAGTCGGTGTGCGAGTCAAGATGGGATTGACCCCTCCAAGTGTTGAAGCATGTGCATCACTATATTTTAGTTTAGCAAAATCTCGATTGGGATGATTCTTGTGATTGACATTGAATTTTGAAATATACTGTGGATGAATTTTAGGGTTGGCAGTAAATCCTAGATCGTCCTTTGAGTATTGAGGTCAAGGGGATGAATAATATAGTAACCATATGCCATAGGTTCGTCATTATTGCATTGCGACTTTTCGACCTATCCAGATGTCAGGTACCATTACTAGATGGTCACATCGATTGATATAGAAAATTAATTCTTATGCTACCAGCTTAGGATTCGAACCTATGGGGTCACACACAATAGGAGTTTCTACCTGATCTGATTGCTGATCATGAGTCCTGATGACCTATGACTCTGGGGTCAAGAGTTCCACAGGATGGGACTCTATGACCAAGAGTCCCACTAGACTGGGACTCTACGTCATACTTGTATGGAACTCTCTGATCAAGAGTTCTACTAGTCTGGGATTGTAAGATTGTGAGTTTCATTCATTTGGGACATTGGGTTCAAGAGTCCCACTGGTTGGGACTCTTCAGGAGTTTCATGTTGATGCAACTCTATTGCCCGGACACCCACCCGATTGAGACTCTATATTTATTGAAGGATTAATTAGTAATTTGATTGCTGATTAGCTTAATTTAATTGATCGATGAGGATTTAATTAAGTTTGATTGAATTTGATTCGATTGGGTTTGGTCCGATCAGGTCATAAGATGACCTAATCGCTATGGGAGATTTGATCCTAATTTGATCAGGGACTGAAACTAATTAATTTCTAATTTTATTAGAATTTATTGGGTTAGATTAAGTCTAATTTGGTTGGATTTAAGCTGATCTAATTGGGCTTAGAAAATTTGGTTTGGTTGAAACCAATTTGGAAAATTTAAAGTAAGTTTGAATTTAAACTTTCTCCCTGCGCCACCCTATTTTGACTTTTCCCTTCCTCACACACATTATGGAATGTGCATGACTTTTCTTCATCTAGATGAGAAATATCTGTGCCCCCTCCTCTTTCTACCTTTGACCTGGTCTAAGTGTTGGACTGGTTCAAAAAATATTGAATTTTAAATTAAAGTTGTTTGGAGGTTGAAACAAGTTCAATCTCCTTGTCATTATCCTATTCTCCATGCCCTCCACACTTTCACGTAATTTTTCCAAATTTTTTTTCTAGGCATAGGCATGTAGAAGGAGAGTCCTTCTATGCATCAAACACATGGTTTTTGTGATGGAAATGGATAGAGGGTGATTTGAATTTGAATTCAATTGATTGGTTGAAACTAGTTCAACCAATGCCTCTTATCCACTCCCATGCATATAATCCATAGTTGTCACCCATTTAAAGTCTAGATTTTAATGTGGGCATGCATGAGAGAGTGAGGAGGAGTGTAGGAGCGTTTCTTAGATAGAGAAATCCAGTGGGGTGCACTTACCTTCGACGAGAGAAAAGTCTAGAGAGAGATATTTGTACACTTGCACCTATACTTCCTCTTATGCCATTTTTGAATTTTGTTTTCTTTACTCGCCAATATAAAATTGTTTTGAATGTAGGTGACTAGTAGGAGAGAGTCTCCTCTATTCATGAAAATTTATTTCATGGAGAAATTCATCTGAGAAAGGGCGTGAGAGAGTTTTCAGGCATCAGGGTTTTTGATGAGTGCAAAACCCTAGAGTTGAGACTCTAGGTTCGGGTGGAGAGATCAAATTGCTGTGAGCATCGGATCGCCACCAAATTTGAAACATCACCTCATCATCATCTAAAATTTTTTGGAGTATCCAAGAGATTAAAAAGAAGATGATCAATTAGATCGAACAAGATCAATGATCGAAGGCTCCGACGAGGAGCTAGCACTCTGGTGGAGCTGGTCGGAACCAGGAGCTCCATGTGGACCATCCATAGAGGTCGGATGAGTGAACGACTATAGCACAACACTAGAGCATATTTTGGTGGATTCAGATTAGGATGATCAGCTACCCGCTCATAAGTATCGAGTTTTGAACTCAAATCAATTAGTAAATGCGATTTGCTGATCGATCGTATTTAAATTTTAAATTATATATTAGCATGTTTAGAACCTGAGTAGTAATGAGTCATAGCCTCCCATTAAGGTGAATAGTAATGAGTCTAATTTTTTAGATGAATATTGGAAGTGCCTTACACCTAGTGCTCATTTGGATATTGGAATTACTATCCATCATATGATGATTAGGTCACACTCTCTTAATGGTGATCAGGTTAGCCAGAGCTTTCCTCGAGCCTAATTATCATTGGTTTGATGTACTGAAGTCAATCATGTTAATTGTTGGACCTAACCAGGCCTTTTTAGCAGAGGCCATAGCCTACTGACTTGGCATCTGGGGCAAAATCTAATTACTAAAAATTATTTAAAGAAATAATTGATTGTGAACCTACTTGTAGATGCACACGGATTAGCCAGAGCTTTTCTCGAACCCATTTGTAATCTATGTGGGTTCTAGTACCCACTAAGGAGTTAGTGTAATTCCTTGAATTGGAGGTAGATGCTATCAATTTGTTAAAAGTAGTGGGAGGATCTTTAAATTAAAGTCCAAGTCTTTAGGATTTAAATAATTCAAGTACTAATAAGGTTATATATTTTTGTTTTAGAAAAATAGAATGGCTAGTGTAAGTTTGCTTCATTTACTATTGGATAGTGGCAAGCATTTAGGACCTAATTACAAGAAGTTTAGTGTTGACCCTAATCAGGCAGATCCAGAGAGGAATGGTCCTCTTGACTTGAATAGGCTGAACAGGGATAACCAGCAAGATGTTGCTGGGCAAGGATGTTATATGATGACACCTTGCAATTTTACTGATACATCTACCTAGGTATTAGATATCGGGAGTCCACTTCACATATGCAATTCATTGCATGGACTTCAAATTGATAGAAAATTTGAGGATAACGAAAGATTCCTTAATGTTGAGGATGGAAGGAATGTTTTAGTTATAGCATTAAAAACTCTTGAGCTTATTTTCAAAAATAATAATATCATTTTAAGTGATGTCACTATTATCCATCTTTTATGATGAATATAATATTCGTTGGGCTTTTAGCCCAGGATGGTTATAGTTTATCAATAAAGGGATATTGTTGCAATATCATTATAAATGATATCACAATAATGCAAGGATAATTAAAAAATGGAATTTATGTTTTATCATAGCCTATTAGTGTAATGCACACGTCAAATAAATGACCAAAACTAGATAATGTCACTGATGCTTATCTTTGGTACTGTAGGCTCGGTCATATAAACAAGAATAGGATCAGTAGGTTAGTTAAGAAGCATATCCTTGATGTCCATGATTATGAATCATTAAATACCTATGAGTCATGTCTTCTTAGTAAGATGACAAAATCATCCTTTACTGAAAATGATGAATAGGCCTCTGAGCTTCTAGGTCTAGTACATACTGATGTATGTGGACCTATGAACATATATGCTATAGGTGGGTATTACTACTTCATTACATTACTGATGACCTATCTAGATATGGGTACGTCTATTTTATGAAGAGTAAATCTGATTTATTTGAAATATTCAAATGATATCGAAATGAGGTAGCTAAATAATATGGGAAGAGTATTAAAACTCTTTGATCTGATCGAGGAGGTGAATACCTTTCCAACAAATTTATGACATATCTAGGAATTCTCTCGTAACGGACCCCTCCTAGAATACCATAACATAATTGTCTATCTAAAAGGAGGAATCGGATCGTATTAGACATGGTTCAGTCCATGATGGGGTTTGCGAGTTTGTCAATTTCATTCTAGGGGTATGCACTTGAGACTACTTATTTTATTTTGAACAATGTTTCGAGCAAGTCTGTCGTAAAAACTCCATATGAGATATGGACTGGACGTAGGCCGACACTCTCTCATCTTAAGATTTGGGGATGTCTGGCTTATAAAAAATGTTTGCAACCAGAAAAGCTTAGACATAGGTCCAATAAATGCTTGTTTATAGGGTACCCCAAGAAAACTAGGGGTTATTACTTCTACCTTGCTGAAGAACAAAAGATGTTTGTCAGTAATAAGATAGTCCTTTTGGAAAAAAAGTTTCTTATGGAAGGAATAGCTACCTCTAATGTTGAGCTTAATGAAGTTCAACAGGTGGAAGAATCGACACATTCTAATGAACCTGTAGAACTATATTTGATAAGATCAAATCCAGAGCCCGTTGAAGAGGCACCAAGGAGATCCGATAGACTAGCACATCAACCAGATAGATACTATTGTTTCTTGATTCGAGACAGTGATCCTATTGAACTTAATGAGAATGATGAGGATCCGATCACCTATATGGATGCCATGTAGAGGTCTAACTTCGATAAGTGGCTAGAAGCCATGAAGTCCAAAATGAAGTTCATGAAGGTCAATAGTGTATGGACACTGGTTGATCCACTTGAAGGGATAAAATTCATTGGGTGTAAATAAATGTTCAAAAAAAAAGCGGCACAGATGGGAAGGTGGAGATCTATAAAGCCCATCTGGTTGCTAAGGGATATCGTAAGCATTATGGTATTGACTATGATGAGACATTTTTTCTAGTGGCAATGCTCAAGTTCATTCAGATCATGCTTACAATAGCGGCATACCTAGACTATGTGATCTAGCAAATAAATGTAAAGACAACTTTTCTAAATGGAGAGCTGGACAAAGAGATGTATATGATACAGCCTCAAGGATTCACATCTACAGACGAGTCCAAGGTGTGCAAGCTTCCAAGATCCATCTATGGATTGAAGCAGGCCTCTTGAAGTTCGAACATGCATTTTGATAAGGTGATCAGAATGTATGGCTTCATTAAGAACGTAGAGGAATCCTATGTGTATAAATGGACTAATGGTTTTATAAATATATTTCTTGTATTGTATATCGATGACATTCTTCTGATCGGGAATAACATCTTTGCTCTATAGGGAATAAAGATTTGGCTGTTGTCTCAATTCTCCATGAAGAACTTGGGAGAAGCATCCTACATTCTAGGGATGAAGATCTATAGGGATAGATCTAAAAGATTACTTGGATTGTCCCAATCCACGTATATTGATATTATGTTGAAGAGGTTCAGCATAGAAAATTTTAATTAGGGCTATCTCCCGATAGGCCATGGAATTTCGCTCTCGAAGAGGGATTGTCTGACAACTCCTTAAGAGAGAGAGCGTATGAGTAGAATACAATATACTTCGATAGTGGGTTCTACTATGTACGCCATGATGTGTATGAGATCAGACGTGGCATACTCACTAGGGATAGTGAACAGATACCAGTCTGACCTAAGTGAGAATCACTGGAAGGTTGTGAAGACAATCCTAAAGCATTTGAGAAATACCAGGAACCAATGGCTCATCTATGGAGATACTAACTTGAAACTTGTGGGATACACTGATTCTAGTTTTCAATCAGATCACGATGATAGTAAGAGTGTGTCAAGTTTTGTGTTTGCCCTGAATGATGGAGTGGTTTGTTGAAAGAGTTTTAAGAAAGCACACTGTAATCGATTCTATGTGTGAGGTGGAGTATGTCACGGTATTCAATGCTGTGAAGAAAGCTATGTGGCTATAGAAGTTCATCGATGAGTTGGGAGTGACACCCTCCTTGGATGGTTCGGTTTTGCTATACAATGATAGCACTGGAGCCATAGCTCAAGCGAAGGAGCCAAAGGCACATTAGCGTACCAAGCACATTCTACATCGCTACCATCTTGTATGAGAGATCATGGAACGAGGTGACATCGAGCTACAGAAGATCGATGAAAAGAAAAACATGGCTGACCCATTTACTGTGGCTCTAAGAATCAAAGAGTTCGACAATCACAAATGGAAGATGGATATTTGATACTGTTCTGAGTGGCTTTAGTCTAAGTGAGAGTTGTTGAAAAATGTATCCTAAAGCCAATCATCTAGGTTGTACATGGTTGTGCTAAATATAATTATACTTGAATTATTAATAAATAAAATTATTATTTTAGCATTTCATCACTCTTGTGCATCTTTTTGTAATGAACTCTCATGTTATGAAGTCCTTAAGACTATTTAGACTAGACAAAAGAGGATTTGTCATTTAGTTCTTAAAACCAGTTTACGACCAAATGATTCATTGTTAACCAGGATGACAATGTATCGATTGTAGGTCATTATGTGCCATAAGAGTTGGTTGTCCTCTTAACTAAGAAGTATGAAGATACTGTTATGGTATGCAGGTGAAGTATAGGGGTATATTTCACTGAACGTGACTCAACTATGGAGCTCTTTGCTGTCAAGAGTTGCTCACGAAGGATATGGGTATAAGTATCCCTTAGACCTGAGATTACTATGGTGACTTGCAAGTAACTCACTACACTTAGGTACCGGACTACCAGAATTTTAATTCAGTGATGGAAGGCTATTGGGTGCAGTCAAGTACTTGTGAAGTCGGTATGTGAGTCAAGATGGGATTGACCCCTCTGAGTGTTAGAGCAAGTGCATCACTGTATTTTAATTTAGTAAAACCTCAACTGGGGTGGTTCATGTGATGGACACTGAATTTTGAAATACACTGTAGATGAATTTTAGGATTGGCAGCAAACCATAAATCATCCTTTGAGCATTAAGGTCAAGGGGATGAATTATATGGCAACCATATGCCATAGGTTTGTCATTATTTTATTATGACTTTTTGACCTATTCTAACATCGGGTACCATTGCTAGATGGTCACATCGATTCATACAGAAAATCAGTTCTTGCACTACTAGCTTAGAATTTGAACCTATGGGGTCACATATTGATAGGTTTGGTGTACAGGGCGGAAGCATGGATTTCAAAGCAAAAATATGAAATCATATAAATTAAATCTGAACCCCAGGACTATCTCATTAGCAATTTAATCATATAACATGCATTTGCAACAAAAAAAATATTAGAACATACCTCTTATCGCTAAACCATAAATTGACCCTAATCATCGGTAGCAGTCCATCTGGGTTTCCACCAGGTGCCCATGTATTCACACTCCAACGTTGATCCACATAGAGACTTGATCAAGACACCAGCACCTCTGATTTATATAATTAAAGTTCTAATAATAAGAACTTTAATTATAAGGGCAAGACCTTCTTAAGCCTTTATGTCATCTTCCTTGCCTCTTGTTATTTATCTTTCTTTTTCTTTTGTCTTCTTAATTTTCCTTCCTAATCTCTTAGTCTTAAGATGACTTCTTGACCCTATAATGACAAGGTCTAGACAAGAGATGGAAAGAAAGAAAATTGGATAAAAAGAAACTCTTGTAAGAAAGAAAAGATAATGTTCACACACCCCCGGACTCTTGATGCGCACCCTTATTTATAATGTACGTAGGGGTGCCATCTAAAAATCTCACACCCTTCCCATATCAATATCTCATACCCCATCATCAAATCTCACACCCATCTAAATTTTGCACCATTTAAAATTACGTAGACTTAGTCCAAGAGGTGCCTTAAAATAGAAGGACTCTTCGGACTAATTCTACGTAGTTTTTCTATGAAGAGTCACGATGCATAAATATATGGCACCATAATTCAAAGGTTTGGATCAGATTAGATGGCCATCTAATGGCTCTTAAAGGGATGCCCATTCATCAAGAAGGCGTGGAGATGTACTTTGAATAGTCAAAGTCCCAAGAGGCGTAAAGAAGAAGTGGGCGGCAAGGAGTCCAAAGCGGCAAGGACTCTTGGGTGACAAAACATCTTGGGCAAAAAGAAAAAAAAAATTCATCTGTAGAAGGACTCTTCTATGCCCCATATCTGATGTCCATGCCAATATAAAAGTTTACATGACATAACAATATTGGAAAAGTCAAAGAAGATAGGCACCAACTTATTCCATGCGCCAAAGAGTCCTTTGCGCATGAAAGACTTCCCACACGTAAGAGAGAGACTCTCTGGCATGTGGGATGCAAGTATGTGGTGCCCAATCTGAAGCCTAATCAATCTAGGTTAATCCAACTCAAGACCAAATCCTATTTGGCTCAAATCAGATCTTAATTAGCCCAAATCGAAAGCTGATTCGAATCCAATTCGAAACCAGGTGCTATGGTTTGCAACATATGCTAGCATGTTCATCTTGCAAACATAGTCTAATCCAATTAGACCCTTAATCAATTCTCTTTATGTGTGACCCATTGGGTTTCACATCTAACCAGCAGTGAGTCTGGGTGTGATTTGACCTAAACTGTTTAGAACTCAACCAAATCGATTTAGGTCAAAACCAGCCAACCCAATTTGACTTAATTTAGAACACTTTCTAATTTAATAATTAAATTAAAATTTTAATTTAATCAAATCCACAAGACATGATTGACGTCTAGCAATGTATCATGATTATCCGGAAGATATGAAATTTTGATAAAAATATCAAAAATACCCTTCAGCAAAAATTACCATTAAACTAGATCCTTCGATCTCCCTGCATCCTAAATATGACTCTGGGTATTGAAATATGTCAACCCCAATATCATATTCATTTCTCTTTCAATCTTATGATGATGATTCATTTAATAAAATATTAGAAATCATTTCTAATTTTTCATCATGCTTTGATCAAAGTCTTCCTGAATCATCATTTGTTTGAAGCAAGTAGGATGCTATTTCCTCTTACCAGGAGAGATCGATTCCATGTTAACTTACTCACAACCTTCATATATATAATCTACCATATCCAGATCATCCCATACATAACTGAGTCATGAATGAGTATGAACCAAAATATGGATTTATATATATAAGATTCTATGGTAGTTTCAGGTCAAAGGATTACATGCACAAATTTCCACTATGAGAACCATCTATTGACATGTAGATAAGACTCCATTAGATATTCTCAATTTGGATCAATTCAGTGAACTCATTCTCTAATGAGCACCCACATTCTTGTATTAGTGTCACACACAAGTTATTGTGAGATCAATCACCCTCTCAATCGAGCATATAAAGAATGTGCTAGTCTTACCGAAAAAATATTGATCCCTAACTCAATGTCCCATCGACTAGGAATATTTAAATTAGGATTTTAAGATTTTAGGTCTCACTAGTATGATCTCATCATAATCCTAAAACCATAGCCCTAATTTATAGGGTTCATCATAATAAATAATAAGACACTGCATATGATGAAATAAATGCCTTTATTTATTAAAAATATCATTACATGAGTCTGGAAGATAAAGAACATCCCAAAAATAAATTGGCTTGAGGGCATATTCTTTTCAATCTCCCACTTGCACTAAAGCCAATCACCCTTATATTTTAATCCCATACAATCAAGGTGGTGATCAAACAGTAGAAGTGGTAAAGCCTTGGTGAATGGGTCTACTATGTTGTTCTTTGTGTTCACTCGTTCTATGAATACATCTTGTCTTTCAATAATTTCTCGAATGAGATAGAAGCATCTCAGAAGGTGTTTGGATTTATGATGAGACCTTGGTTCCTTTGCTTGAGCTACAGCTCTAGTATTATCACAAAAGTGGTACTGGATTCTCAATTTCAGGAATAACTCCCAATTCAGTGATGAACTTCTTCATCCAGACAGCTTCCTTGGCAGCTTCACTTACAGCTATGTATTTTGCTTCAGTAGTTGAGTCAGCTATAGTTGGCTGCTTAGTACTTTTCCAACTCACTGCTCCACAGAGTAAATACATACCCTGAAATGGATTTGCTATCATCTGGGTCTGATTGAAAACTAGAATTAGAATATGCTTCTAATTTAAGATCAGAACCTCCATATACTAAGAAAAATATCTTTAGTCCTTCTCAAGTACTTAAGAATATTTTTCACAGCTTTTCAATGATCCTCTCCTGGATCAGCTTGAAATCTACTTGCAATGCCTAAAGCATAAGCAACATCAGGCCTTGTACATAACATGGCATACATTATTGATCCAATAGCCGAAGCATAAGGAATAGAACTCATTCTATTTCTCTCTTCAGGTGTCTTAGGAGACATCTTTTTAGAGAGATGTATGCCTTGACTCATGGGTAAATAACCTCTTTTACTCCCATCCATACTGAATCTTTTCAGTATTAAGTCAATGTACCTTGATTGGGACAAGCCTAGCATCCTCTTAGATCTATCTCTATAGATCTTTATTCCTAGTATATAGGATGCTTCTCCCAAATCTTTCATGGAAAACTTATTTGATAGCCATAATTTGACTGATTGTAACATTGGGATATCATTCCCAATGAATAGTATGTCATCTACATACAGAACCAAGAAGACTATGGTTCTTCCACTAGTTTTCTTGTACACACATGGTTCATCAACATTCTTGATAAAACCAAACTCTTTTACTATTTCATCAAAATGGATGTTCCAACTCCTTGATGCTTGCTTTAATCCATAAATGGATCTCTTAAGCTTGCATACCTGATTTGATTTCTCATTTGACTCAAATCCCTCTGGCTGTGACATATAAACCTCCTCCTCAAACCATTAAGGAAGGCAGTCTTTACATCTATTTGCCATATTTCATAATCATGGTATGCTGCTATAGCAAGCATAATCCGAATAGATTTGAGCATGGCAACAGGTGAAAATGTTTCATCATAATCAATCCCCTATTTTTGCCTAAAATCCTTAGCCACCAATCTGGCTTTATAGGTTTCTATTTGACCATCAGCTCCAATCTTTTTCTTAAAAATCCATTTGCATCCAATAGAGTATATATCCTCTGGTGCATCCACCAAAGTCCATACTTTGTTGGTGTGCATGGATTCCATTTTGGATTGTATGACAGCCAGCCATTTGTAAGAGTCCTTACTTTTGACTGCTTCCACATAGGTCAGAGGTTCATCATTTTCAATGACTTAGGCTTCATTATTCTCAGTAATGAAACCATACCTCATAGGTGTATTTCATACTCTTTTAGACCTACGGATAGGAGTTATGTATTCTGATTCTTTTATATGATTATTTGGTTGAGAAATTTCTATTTATTTTTCTTGAACTTCACTAAGTTCAATATTTCTGCCACTTCCCTTTTCTAGGATAAATTCTTTTTTCATGAAAATGGCATGCCTACTTACAAATACCTGTTGTTTAGTAGGATGGTAGAATATATATCCTATACTATTTCTAGGATATCCTATAAATAGACATCTGTCTGATCTAGCATCAAGTTATGTCCAAAATATTTTTTGACATAAGCTGGATAATCCCATATCTTAAGATACTTAATATTAGATTTCTTACTTCTCCATATGTCATATGGAGTACTAGATACAGATTTAGAAGGAACTCTATTCAAGATGTAAATTGCAGTCTCCAGAGCATGACCCCAGAAGAAAATAGGTAAATCAGTGAAGCACATCATGGACCATACCATATCTAATAAGGTATGATTTTTTCTTTCGACTACACCATTTAATTATGGTGTATAAGGAGGTGTCCATTCAGAGAGAATCCCTTCAACTTTAAGATAGTCTAGAAACTCACTAGATAAGTATTCTCCTCTCCAATCAGATCGAAGGATTTTTATACATTATCTAGTTTATTTTTCGATCATACTTTGATACTCTTTAAATTTATCAAAGGCTTCTGATTTGTGTTTCATAAGATACACATATCCAAACCTAGATAAATCATCAGTAAATATAATAAAATAAGAGTATCCTCCTCTAGCTTGAGTTAATATGTCCTAATCGACAATGCCAAAATAAAGTATTATTTATGTCATCTCTCTTACGTTTTCTATTTTCATCAATATGAAATAGATTATCATCGAAACATAGAGTCAACAAACCATTGCTAAATATGCCAAAACAAATATTTTCATTAGAATATTTGATCGAGCAACCGTCACTCGTTACATTAAGACTATAACCTTATTTTAATAACAAGGGTATAGATATAATATTTCTAATGATCTTAGGCATATAATAATAATTTGTAAGCTCTAAGATCTTCCTATAAGGTAACTTCAATATATTTGTCCCTACAGCTTTTGCTTGGATAGACTCTCCTCCAGCGCCATAAAGCTTGAAGTCACCTTTCTTCAAACTCTTAATTTTCTACAGCACCTGCAAAATTTACAGATATGAAAACCACAGTCGGTATCTAATACCCAAGAATTTAAAATGGAAGAATTTAATGATAATATAGTATGTATCTCATACATACCTTTTGGTGCATTATTTGCACCAGACTTCATGGTTGCAAGGTAAGCCTTGCAATTCCTCTTCCAATGGCCTGCTTTACTGCAGTGAAAATAGGTCATTTGTCCGGAGACCTTCTTCCCCTTTTTTCTTCTTATTTATATAACTTTTAGGATTCAACCTTCTTTTTGAATCCTTTTTGCCTGCCTTGTTCTTGGAGATCCCTTCCATAAGAAGAAGAGGAGCCTTATCTTTCTTGATATGGCTTTCTACTGTCTTGACCATGTTTAATAGCTTAGGCAATGAAGAATTCAGTTTGTTTATGTGATAGTTCATGACAAACTAAGAAAATGATTCTGGGAGTGATTGCAGGATCAAATCCTTACTTAACTCTCCATCCATTACAAAACCTAATTGACTTAATCGAGTGATTAGGTCAATTACCATCAAAACATGATTTTGTATGGATGTTTCTTCTATCATTCTTGCATGAAATAATTACTTAGATATCTCATATCTAGCAGTCCTACTATGCTCTCCATAAAGCTCTTTTAGATTGAGCAATATGGACTGAGTGTCCATGCTATCATGCTGCCTCTGTAATTCATTATTCATAGAGACAAGTATGATGCATTTGACGGTATGGGAATCATTTTCCCACATCTTGTATGTGGACTTATCTTCATCCATGGCATCATTTCCTAATGGCTTAGGATCAGGGGCATCAAGAATATAGGAGAGTTTTTCTTGACTGAGTACTATTTTTAGGTTTCTCAACCAGTCAACATAATTTTGACCAGTCAATTTATTTGAATCCAAAATTGAACGTAATGAAAGTGAAGAAGCCATTTAATCTACATAATAAAGAACAATATATAAGCAAATAATTCATGATGACAAAACATAATTAAATTAGGACTTTAATTTAATTATGTCTCCCACTAAAAATCATAACCCTCTTATTGATTTTCTTAGTGAGAATAGGATCCTAATTTCTTATAAAAATCTTATGTTTGCACAACAAACCAATTATAAGTTCAAGGTAGGAAACTCTTTCCAATTGCATTTTATGCAACTCTCAAAAACTTTTGCCTCTAAAACATTAATAGCCTTATGTTAGCACAACAAACTTTAATGTTTTAGTTTAAGTAGAACCCTTCATTTTTATACAGTCAAAATTAAAATATAACTACTTTTGTGGTTACACAACAAAGTAGTATATTCAAAATACTGTAAGCATCTCAATGCACTAGATTAATATTACATCTTTCCCCATGATAGATCTTGTGGTTACACAATAGAACTAACATGATTCTGGACGTAATAAGAAACTAGTATGAAGGAAGGCCTTAATGTAGTAAATATAATATTAAATATTTCAATCTAAAATTAAATTAATTGAATCACCAAGTAAATGGGAGAGAAATGGGAGTCCCCCCATTGCTTTCCTTAGACACCAATAAATTGGCCAGGTCAGACAATGGAACCAATTAAAAAACCATATTCTCTTTACCAATCAAGAACTATTTTTCCTAGACATCGATTGATCAATTAGACATCCTGACTAATTCAGCTAAAGATTAATTATACTACAACTTAATATAATTTTTATAGAGAAATTTAATTGGTCTCAATGCACATATTGATTTAAAACAAACTAAATGCATAATAGCATTAATTATGATAAAAATTTATATATATCAATTAACATGTATAATAATTCTAGGACAACCATCATTATATAGTCAATACTTTTCACTATATCACGGCAACCTTTACAGAATAACATATACAACATAATCTCATTATGATAAGAAAAAGAATATGATCTCATCATATAAATTTAAACATACTAAAAATATTATATCATATTTTTCATTTATGTCGTTATACTATAAGCAAAGCATTATATAATTTAACCAAATAAGGCTTGCTCTGATACCACTAATAGGTTTGGTGTATAGGGTGGAAGCATGAATTTCAAAGCAAAAATATGAAATCGTATAAACCAAACCCGAACCCTAGGACCATCTCATTAGCAATTTAATTATATAATATGCATTTATAACATAAAAGAAAGTATTAGAACATACCTCTTATCGTTAAATCCTAAATTGATCTTGATCACCGGTAGTAGTCCGTTAGGGTTTTCACCAGGTGCCCATGTGTTCACCCTCCAGCATTGATCCACACAGAGTCTTGATCAAGACACTAGCACCTCTGATTTATATAATTAAAGTTCTAATAATAAGAACTTTAATTATAAGGGCAAGACCTTCTTAAGCCTTTATGTCACCTTCCTTGCCTTTCCTTAACTATCTTTATTTTTTTTTTGTCTTAATTTTTCTTCCTAATTTCTTAGTCTTAAGATAACTTCTTGACCCTATAATGACAAGGTCTAGACAAGAGAAGGGAAGAAAGAAAATTGGACAAAAAGAAACTCTTGTAAGAAAGAAAAGATAATGTTCATACACCCCCGGACTCTTGATGCGCACCCTTATTTATAATGTACGTAGGGGTGCCATTTAAAAATCTCACACCCTTCCCATACCAATATCTCATGCCCAATCATCAAATCCCACACCCATCTAAATTTTGCATGATTTAATATTACGTAGACTTAGTCCAAGAGGTGCCTTAAAATAGCACTCTTCGGACTAATTCTACGTAGTTTTTCTATGAAGAGTCGTGATGCATAAATATATGTGCCATAATTCAAAGGTTTGGATCAGATTAGATGGCCATCTAATGGCTCTTAAAGGGATGCCCATTCATCAAGAAGGCATGGAGATGTACTTTGAATAGTCAAAGTCCCAAGAGGCATAAAGAAGAAGTGGGCGGCAAGGAGTCCAAAGCAGCAAGGACTCTTGGGCGACAAAACATCTTAGGTGAAAAGAAAAAAAAATTCATCTATAGCAGTACTCTTCTGTGCCCCATGTCTGATGTCCACATTAATATAAAAGTTTACATGACATAACAATATTAGAAAAGTCAAAGAAGATAGGCGCCAACTTATTCCATGAGCCAAAAAAGTCCTTCGCATATGAAAGACTTCCCACACATAAGAGAGAGACTCTCTGGCATGTGGGATGCAGGTATGTGGCATCCAATCTAAAGCCCAATCAATCTAGGTTAATCCAACTCAAGACCAAATGCTATTTGGCTCAAATCCGATCTTAGTTAGCCCAAATCGGAAGCTGATTCGAATCCAATTCAAAACCAAGTGCTAGGGTTTGCAACATGTGCTAGCATGTTCATCTTGCAAACATGGTCTAATCCAATTAGACCCTTAATCAACTCTCTTTATTTGTGACCCATTGGATTTCACATCTAACCAGTAGTGAGTCTGGGTGTGATTTGACCTAAACTGGTTAGAACTCAATCAAACTAATTTAGGTCAAAACCAGCCAACCCAATTTGACTACATTTAGAACACTTTCTAATTTAATAATTAAATTAAAATTTTAATTTAATCAAATCTACAAAACATGATTGACGTCTAGCAACATATCATGACTATTCAGAAGATGTGAAATTTTGATGAAAATACCAAAAATATCCTTCAGTAAAAATTACCAGGCAACTAGATCCATCGATCTCTCTGCATCCTAAATATGACTCTGGGTATGAAAATATGTCAACCCCAATATCATATTTATTTCTCTTTCAATCTTATGATGATGATTCATTTAATGAAATATTAAAAACTATTTCTAATTTTTCATCATGCTTTGATCAAAGTCTTCCTGAATCATCATTTGTTTGAAGCAAGTAGGATGCCATTTCCTCTTACCAGGAGAGATCGATTCTATGTTAACCTACTCAGAACCTTTTTATATATAATCTACCATATCTAGATCATTCCGTACATAACTGAGTCATGAATGAGTATGAACCAAAATATGGATTTATATATATAAGATTCTATGGTAGTTTCAGGTCAAAGGATTACATGCACAAATTTCACTATGAGAACCATCTATTGACATGTAGATAAGACTCCATTAGATATTCTCAATTTGGATCAATTCAATGAACTCATTCTCTAATGAGCACCATATTCTTGTATTAGTGTCATACACAAGTTATTGTGAGATTAATCACCCTCTCAATCGAGCATACAAAGAATGTGCTAGTCTTATCAAAAAAACATTGGTCCCTAACTCAATGTCCCATCGACTAGGAATATTTGAATTAGGATTTTAAGATTTTAGGTCTCACTAGTATGATCTCATCATAATCCTAAAACCATAGCCCTAATTTATAGGGTTCATCATAATAAATAATAAGACACTGCATATGATGAAATAAATGCCTTTATTTATTAAAAATGTCATCACATGAGTCTGGAAGATAAAGAACATCCCAATAATAAATTGGCTTAAGGGCATATTTCTTTCACATACAATAGGAGCTTCTACCTGATCTGATAGCTGATTATGAGTCCTGATGACCTAGGACACTGGGGTCAAGAATCCCACTGGACTGGAACTTTGTAACCAAGAGTTTCACTAGACTAAAACTCTAAGTCCTACCTATCTAGGACTCTCTGATCAAGAGTTCCACTGGTCTAAAATTCTAAGGTCGCAAGTTTCATTCATTTGGGACACTGGATTTAAGAGTCCCACTAGTTTGGGACTCTTTAGGAGTTTCATGTTGATGGAACTCTGTTGCTCGAACACCCATCCGATTAGGACTCTATATTTATTAGAGGATTAATTAGCAATTTAATTGTTAATTAGCTTAATTTGATTGAGCGATGAAGATTTGATCAATTGGGTTTGATCCGATTAGGTTATAAGATGACCTAATCGTAATGGGAGATTTGATCCTGATTTGATCAGGGGCTGAAACTAATTAATTTCTAATTTAATGATGATTTATTGGGTTGGATTAAGTCTAATTTGGTTGGATTTAACCTAATCTAATTGGATCTAGAAAATTTGGTTTGGTTGAAACCAATTTGGAAAATTCAAAGTAAGTTTGAATTTAAACTTTCTCCTTACGCCACCCTATTTTGACTTTTCCATTCCTCACTCACATTATGGAATCTGCATGACTTTTCTTCACATAGATGAGAGATATCTATGCCCCCTTTTCATTCTACCTTTGACCTAGTTCAAGTGTTGGATTGGTTCAAAAAAAATTGAATTTTAAATTCAAGTTGTTTGGAGGTTGAAACAAGTTCAACCTCCTTATCATTATCCTATTCTCCATGCCCTCCACACTTTCACGTAATTTTTCCAAATTTTTTTTCTAGGTGTAGGCATGCAGAAGGAGAGTCCTTCTATGCATCAAACACATGGTTTGTGTGATGGAAATGGATAGAAGGTGATTTGAATTTGAATTCAATTGATTGGTTGAAACTAGTTCAACCAATGCCTCTTATCCACTCCCATGCATATAATCCATAGTTGTCGCCCATTTAAAGTCTAGATTCTTATGTGGGCATGCATGAGAGAGTGAGGACGAGTGTAGGAGGGTTTCTTAGATAGAGAAATCCAGTTGGGTGCACTTACCTTGGGCGAGAGAAAAGTTCAGAGAGAGAGATTTGTACACTTGCACCTATACTTCTTCTTATGCCATTTTTGAATTTTGTTTTCTTTACTCGCCAATATAAAATTTTTTTGAATGTAGGTGACAAGTAGGAGATAGTCTCCTCTATTCATGGAAATTTGTTTCACAGAGAAATTCATCCGAGAAAGGGCATGAGAGAGTTTTCAAGCGTCAGGGTTTTCGATGAGTGCAAAACCATAAAGATGGGACTCTAGGTTCGCTTGGAGAGATCAAATTGCTATGAGCATCAGATCACCACCAAATTTGACACACCACCTCATCATCATCTGAAAAGTAAGTTCTGATTTTCTGAAGTATCCAAGAGATCAAAAAGAAGATGATCAATTGGATCGATCAAGATCAACGATCGAAGGCTCCGACGAGGAGCTAGCACTCTGATGGAGCTGATCGAAATCAGGAGCTCCATGTGGACCATCCATAGAGGTTGGATGAGTGTACGACTATAGCACAACACCAAAGCATATTTTGGTGGATTCAAATTAGGAAGATCAGCTATCCTCTCAGAGGTATCAAGTTTTGAACTCGAATCAATCAGCAAATGCGATTTGCTGATCGATCTCATTTAAATTTTAAATTACATATTAGTCTTTCTAGAACCTGAATAGGATAATTGATTAGATCAATGCATGCTATAGAATTAATATTAGATTAATTTTAGCTTTCACTTCTATAAATTTTTGAAAAAGTTTCGAATTGCATGCTATAAACCCTACTCAATTCCCTTCAGTGAGATGATCCTACGCATCAGGAAAAAAGCAAGAGTTGCTGCTGTGGCCATGGGAACCTATCCTCTTTGACTACTATTAGAATTAGATTTAGTACTTAGAAACTATTTTATGTGCCTGCAACAAGCAGGAATTTGATTTCTATTTCATGTCTAGCATAATAAGGCTATGTAATTAGTTTTCTTAAGGACCATTGTAATATTTTTTTGAAAGAAATAAAATTATAAATAATTTTCTTATAAATAATCTCTATCAATTACATATTGATATTTTTATTTTTAATATCGAGCAAAATATGAATGCTATAGGATTAAAGTGACCTATGGATAGTCTAAACGATAGGTATCTTTGGCACCTTAGGCTAGGTCATATAGCTGAAGACAGAATTAACAAATTAGAGAAATTCAGGCTTTTAAGTGCATTGACTTTCAAGTCATATTTGATTTATGAATCATGTCTTCATGGCAAAATGACCAAGATCCCTTTTGTAGAATATGAGGAAAGGGCCACAAACCTACTTGCCATGGTACACATAGATGTGTGCTGGCCATTTGACGTACTAGTCAGAGGCAATTATATCTACTTCATCACCTTTATTGATAATTTATCTTGGTGTGGGTATATGTATTTGATGAGACATAAGTTTGAAGCTTTTGAAAAATTTAAGAAATTCAAACTCGAAGTAGAAAAAATAAAAAAACCCATTAAGTTTCTTCGATCAGATCGAGGAGTGAATATCTTAGTTGAAAATTCTTGGATTATCTCAAAAATAATTGCATAGTCTCACAATGGACTCCACCTAAAATGCCTCAACTCAACGAGGTTTTAGAATGGAGAAACTAGACCCTATTAGATATGTTCCGATCCATGATGAGCTTCACAGACCTCTCCAAGTTTTTTTGGGGACATAGTCTTATGACCGCTATATATTTACTGAATAGGATTCCTTCTAAAACCATTCCTACTACACCGTATGAGATATGGCATGGTAAGAAACCAAGTCTGAGTCATCTTAGAATTTGGAACTGTTCGGCTCATGTCAAGAGATAGCAGGTGAACAAGTTAGAGTCTAGGTCTTTTGGAGCTCGATTCATTGGATATCCTAAAGAGTCGTTAGGATATTATTTCTATCTTTCAGATGATCACAATATGATTATGAGTCGACATGCTATTTTTTTTGAAAAATAATTTATTCAAGATTGTGGCATCGGGAGATAGATCAGGCTAGAGAAGAAGGTCTCTGAACAGCAATGAACTAAGGAATCTATGAAACCCAATCAGATTGAGCCAGTCTAAACACTACCTCCACCTTGAAAATCAATTAGGGTTTTCTATCCTCCTGAAAGATACTTAGGTATAATTTCAGAGGATGTTGAGAAAATGTTTCTCAAGAGAAATATGGTTCATGGTGATGATCCTAAGATCTATGATGAGGCATTATCAGATATCGACTCTGAAAAATAGTTAGAGGCAATGAAGTTAGAGATTGACTCAATGTGCTTGAATCAAGTCTGGACCTTAGTAGATCCACCTGAAGGTATAGTACCTATTGGGTGTAAATAAAATTTCAAGAGAAAGATAGGTACTGATGGAAATGTAGAGACATTCAAAGCAAGGCTCATAGCGAAAGGATATGGTCAGCGCGAAGGTATTGACTGTCAGAATACCTTTTCGCTAGTGGCCATAGTTAAATCTATCCGCACATTTCTTGCTGTTGTAGCCTATTTTATTTATGAAATATGGTAAATGGACATAAAAATGGCATTCTTAAATGGATATCTTAAAGAAGATATCTATATGGAACAATCGCATGTTTTCACATCCAATAATAGTAATCACAAGGTATACAGGCTACAAAGGTCCATATATGGACTTAAGAAAGCATCTCAGAGCTGGAATGCTCATTTCAATTATATGATCAAATCATTTGGTTTCATCAAAAAATGAGGAGGAGCCATGTGTATTCATAAAGATCAGTAGTAGCGCTATTGTCTTCCTCATATTATATGTGGATGACATCCTCCTAATTGAGAATGATATTTCCATATTGACCACGGTCAAAATATTGTTATTTAAAGAGTTCTCTATGAAGGACCTAGGAGAAGCATCTTTTATTATAGAAATTAAGGTCTATAGAGATAGATCGAATAGGATGCTAGGACTTTCGCAGAAAATGTACATGGAGGAGGTGCTAAAAAGGTTTAGCATGGAAAACTCCAAAAGGGGTCTAGTATCCTTTAGACATGGCATTCATCTCTCCAAAAAGATGTGTCCTAGCACACTTGAGGAGATTGAATGCATGGACAAAATTCCTAATGCTTCGACAATAGGAAGCCTCATGTATGCCATGCTATATACATGACCTGATATTGCCCATGCTATGAGTGTCACGCGTAGGTATCAGTCGAATCTAGACAAAGAGCACTAGACTTCTATGAAGTGTATCCTTAAGTACTTGAGAAGAACTAAGAATATATTTCTAGTCTTTAGTAATGGAGATCTCCAGGTCCAGGGGTTTATCGACTCGAATTTCATGTCCGATATAGATGATCGAAAGTCAACATTTGAAAGTCTCTTTGTATGTAATGGTGGTGCTATTAGCTGAAAGAGTTCCAAGCAAATGATGATAGCAGATTCCACCATGGAAGCAGAATACATCGCTGCATCGAAGCTATAAAGAAGGTGTTCTAATGACATTGGATGTCATCCCTCTACACTGTGACAATAATGGCACCATAGCCCTAGCTAAGAAGCTGAGGTCTCATCAGAACTTCAAGCACATTGAGCGGCGATTCCATCTGATCCATGATTACCTCGAGAAGAGATATGTCGAGGTCAATGGAGTTGACACCATAGATAATGTGGCTGATCCACTCATGAAGCCGTTGGGACAACAGAAGATTGAAGCCCATCTTAAGAAGATGGAACTTAGATTTATAGCCAATTGACTTTAGGTCAAGTGGAAGTTTGTTAGATTTATGCCGTAGAAGTCAGATTGGCTAAACAATTGTAATACACTTATATGGGCAATTTTATAATTTTGACTATAAATTAATAAAAAGATTATTTTCTATCATAGTGTGTATTTAAAGTATCTGTGATACATTCTTTGAGTTAATGGTAATCATAATTCATATTTTCAAGAGTTGAAAATTTAAGACATGAATTCTCATAATTAACTCATAAATTGCTCTTGATCATAGGATCATCATGAGGATGGTGATCGATCTGGAAGGATGGTGTATGATCGCTTTCTTAGAATAGACGAGTCTTGAGTCTATGGTGTGGAGACATCGAAGCAAGAGTATAAATACTCATTAGAGAATGAGGGCACTGAGTGTGACCATCTTGAGCAGTCATAAGGGAGTCTGCCTTATCATTGATGACTAGCTTGATGCTGCATGGTGTGTCTGGTTCATTAACCTGAGGTACATCGGTAGTTCACCTTGAGGGTGTTATAGTTTGACTACACCATAACTCAATCTCCTAGCCATTAAAAATCCTAAGGTGTATTTGGCTATATCATGTTTATTGTAGGAATTGGATTGCACCAATAAGGGATCTATGCACCTCAGTAGATGAGGAGTAGCCCTATAATGATCATACAATTGAGTCCATAAGCCCATGGCCATGGTAGTATGAAGATCATAGAAAGAGTTTCTATTAGGATTTTCACATTGGATTCGAATCGAATGATTAATTCATATGATAGATACTGGGTTTGATGAGTTCACCTTAACCCTAATCCTATCGAAGCTTAAGATAGAAGCATGCAATCACACAGGTAGCTACACCAAGCGGTTTGCTTTCGATTCTGAAGGCTTGCCACCATATACTACTAGGTGTCATTGGTGGATTTTTGGAGCAATTAGAATGATCCTGATATTCGATCATTCTAATTGTGTGAATCATAAAAGTTTTGGTCCATCGAAAGGTATTTCGATGATGTCGATGATAGAGATAGCAACATATCCCATTACCATATGGAACTGAACCTAACTGGGTTACACAAATAAGGATTTAGGTTTGAATGTCATCAATTGAGCTAACCCAATTTGATTGATTTGGATTAGATCTAATTAGGTTCAAAAAAATCATGCTGGCACATGATTAAGCCTAACATTCTCCTTCTATAATCATTCTGGTTCATCTCGACTGAGTCAAATTAGTTTGGACTCATCAAAAAATCCTATATGGATTTGTCTTTGACTAACTAGAGCTTATCTAGATTAAAAAAGGATTGTCTTAATCCATTAGATGGAAATAAGACAACACTTGCTAAATCCTGTCGCCATCTATCATTTCCTATCACTATCGAGACATAAGATGTCTCAATACAAGAAAGAAAGAGGCAGGGGTGTGCACCCCCTTTGGACATCTCCTTGGGATGAACACCCCCTTGATTTCCATGCATAAAAGTGTGCGCACGCCCCTAGTTGGCATGCACACATGATGAGAAGAGGAGAAGTCCCATACAGATGGGACTCTGGGTTGCTTGACGGCTTTAAAGTCTTAGGCACCAAAGTGTTTGGGCCTATCCATTCTTGGCACCACTTTTGATGGATTAATGGGGTCTCTCATCTGATTGGATCAAATGATATCATTCCATCAATTAGATTTAGATCTAATTAATCTGAGCAATATGATTGGTCGGACCTATATGACACTGCATGGCACAGCAGGGTCTATTTAAACCCTATCTACAACTAGGGTTAAAATGATACACCTATTTATCATGCTATAAGGTTGCCCCTCCTCTCTTACATGCCTCCCTCTGATCCCCTCTCTTCCCTCTCCATGGCGTAGGTGTTGGGCAGATCTAGCAAGGGAAATCAAAGAGACTTGGAGCATATACAAGGATGAAGACAGCCCTTGCTTGAGAAACAATTATGCTGCCTTCGAGGACTTCTTTGAAGGTTCTTCGGATTAGATCCAGATCTTATTTCTACAGTCATGATTTGGAAGGAGAAGACCTTTAGATCCAATCCAAGTGGATACTGGTAGAGACCAAGTGCTTGCGTGGCTATGATCCAGAACCTCGAGAACATCTAGATCATTGACAAGGTAATCAGATTATCCAAATAACGTACAAAAATTAAATCTGATTTAATTTTATTTTTATTTTAATATCAGATCTTTAGAATTATATTTGAGATATCTCAAATCTGATTAGGACTTTTAGAAAAAAAATTGAGATATCCTTTCAGATCTAATCGGATTTGAATGATCCTATGGCAGGAAAAAGTAGTTTTTCCTTCATTGGGTGCACAGTCAAGGGCATTTCTTTTGTCCTAGCTGCCTGGAGGTTAGGTGAGATCTAGAGGTTGCCATATGAGGAGGCTACACCTCAGCATCCTTTGAATAAGGAATTGGCATTGAAATCTATTCTAGAGAGGGAGGATGTGCAAAGGATTTCAGAGGACTTCACAAACTAGTTGTCGGTGGAGATGAGACTCCACCATATCTTAGGAAGGATCTTATTTCCAAAGACTAGCTGATTTGATCCAGTGCCTACTAAAGATTTAGCCATTATGGACTGTATCATTCAAGATCATGCCGTGAACCTCCCATCTATGTTGATGATGTAGATGTGAGATAGGAGGATGAGAGCCAAGACATGCCTACCCTATGGCATGGCCTTGACTTCTATTTTTTGGGAGGTTGGGATTAGTTTTGATGGGCAAGTAAACCTACAGCTTAGGCACTCATACACTTACAATGTAGGTGTTAGTTGTCTGACCTAGAAAGCCAATTATTGGCTGACACATTATATTTTTTAGAATTTATTTTTGTATGTAATTAAAATTAATAAAATGGGTATTTTTCTTATCCATTCATATTTAACGTGTCTATGAATCATCCAAAGAGTTAATGGATAATGACATATATTCTCAAGAGTTAAAAATTTGAGACATGTATCATTATGGGTTAACTCCTTAATTGCTCCTCGTTGTTGAATCATCATAGGAATGATGATTGATCCATCAAGATTGGTGTGCGGATCATTTCTCTTTTGGGTAGATGAGTTTCGAAACTATAGTATGAAAATACTAGAGCGAGAGTGCAGATGGTTATTAGAGAATAATAGTACTGAGCGTGACTAAGAATGAGATGTTACATGGATGTCTAATCACTTATCAATGACTATCTCGATAATGTAGCTGTGTGAGTGATTCTTTAACCTGCGGTGCATTGGCTGCTCATAGCGAGATTGCTATAGTTTGACAATATATAAACATGGTCCTTCACTATTCGATGCCTTATGGTATTTGTTGGTTGTAGTAGGTTTGCTGTAGGAGTAGGGTGTGCACTTATAAGGGATCTATCGATCTTAGTAGTTGAAGAGTAGTCCTATACGACCTAAAAGGCTAAGTCCTTAAATCTGTGGCCATAGTAGTGTGATAATAGAAAAAATTTTCCATTAGGATTTATGAGTGGACTCAAGCTAATTAAGTCAAGTATATGATTTATGCTTAGGGTTTGATAAGTTTTTATGAACTATATCCTATCAGAACTCTGGATAGAAGAACTTGCTCACACGATAACCACACCTAGGGGTTCAGTTTTTTTTATTTTATTGGATTGCCACTACATGCTGCTAGACATCACTAGTGGATTATGAGAACTCACTAGAATTATTTTTGGATCAACGATCCTTGTTGGGTGGAGTTGGAATCATTGCAGTCCATCAAAAGAAGTTTTGATGATACTATGATGGAGGTCATAGTATGTCTCACTACTAGATAGAATAGAACCTGTGGGATCATATACAAAAGGAGCTTGACCTAACCAATGGCTTAGATTATAATCAAATTATCGATTTGATTGATGGTTTGAATTAAGAAATTGCTAATTTGTAAGAGTTAGAAATTTAGTAACTGCTAATTATCAGCATTGAGGGATTTAATTACAAGTATTGCAATTTAATTGGACATAATTAAATTATGGATCAAGTCCTAATTAATTTAAATCAGATTTAATTTAATTGTGCTTGAATTAATTTAAGGCTAATTGGGTTTAATTATCCAAGTAGCACTTGGATTTCAATCCTGATTGGATCAAGATTGATAGCCGTTTTGAATTTGATTCGAATCAGGCTCGAATTGGATTCAAATTGAACCTAAATTTAAACCAAATTGAATGAGGTGCCTTAGCCCTTTTACTTGAGCTTCTCTCTCTAATTTGGCCTGTAGGATTCTGATGGCATAGTGGAAGCATGGATTTTAAAATTTTTTTTAGGAAATCCTAACAATCAAACCCTATCCCAAGATCACCTTGATAACTAACAACCATATACTATGCAAATAAGTTAATATAGAAGACATAGAACTTAGGTTGATGAAGATGGGAAAAAGCTAGTATACAACCTTTCCACTAGGCATCCAAGTGTACACCCTCCAATAGTGATCCACATAGGGTCTTGACTAAGACACTAGCCCTTCACATGTTGGTTCATGTTGATCAATTCTTCTATGAGGAATCTAATCAACCTAACCTAGAAAAACCACACTTAGACAAGTGTTAGCACCAAAATTCTCTCTCTTAGTTCTTTCTCTGCTTGATCTTTCCAAATTATATTTCTAAGCTCTTGTCCTAAATTAGACTCCTTGTCCTAATTAGGACCATGTCTTAACAAGGGAAGAAAGAGAACTATTCAGACACCTTGGAGAAAGACAACCTTCCCTCTTCCCTAGCCTTTCCTTTTCTCTTACTTTCCTATTTCCTATCTTGCCTATTTTTCTTTGGAAGTCATTGTCCTAAGGAAGACTTCTTGTCTTAGTTTAAGACCTTGTCTTGACAAGACAAAGGAAGAAGAATATTTGTACAAGGTTATAAGAATGAAGAGATAAGATGAAATGAATGAAATCCCCGGTTGCGCATACCTATTTATAGGTATCAAAGAGATGCCAACCAGATTCACTCATGCCCTCCACATCTTATCTCATCCAAATATCACACCCATAATTATATTCTCATGCCCATCTGAAAACCAGGACACATGGAAACATTGAAAATTAATTCGAAGAGTTACTTCAAGCAGAAGGACTTTTAGAATTAATTCTGTGATGTTTTTTTTGAAGAGCCACGTAACTTCATATTGGCACCATGATTCTCCACACTTGATTAATATTTCTTAGCCATCCAATGACTTACAAAGGTGGCACCAATTCTAATGAGGCTTGAGAAAAAATTGGGATTAAGAAACAATAAGAGTCCATAATAATGTGGACTCTAGGTGGCGTATGATATGAGGATAAGGTTAGGTGCCTAGGGTTTAAAATTTATCCATTTGAATTGCAAACAACCAAAGCTTTTAAGCTTTAGAAGGACTCTTAGGCACCATATTATTCAGATGTCCATGTCTTGAAGAAGTTTGCATGACATCCTAAATGGATAAGAAATAGGAAGGGGATGGGGCGCCACATATTCTTGGTGCACAAAATTCCCCACTCCCATTATTTTTGACCTAGTCAAAAAATGTAGGGGATGTGATAAGAGGGAGAGAAAGAACAAATGGTGCTTCAAAGTGGCTTAACCCAACCAAAAATTGGTTAGCCAATTTTGCCAAAATTCAAACCAAAAGATGAATCGAACCCGAATCCGATTCGATGTAGGGCTAGGGTTTGCAACATATGCTAGTATGTTCAATCTACAAACTTAATCTAATCCAATTAGATCCTTGATCAATTCTCTTTATGTATGATCCATTGGGTTTCACATCTAGCCAGCAATAGATCTGGTGCAAGTTGACTTAATCTGATTGGAATCCAATCAAACCAATTTAGATCAAATCGAGCTAACCCGACTTTAATAATTAGAACTTTCTAATTGATGATCGAATTAAACTTTTTTTATTCAATCAAACCTACAAGTTAAGATTGACGTCTAGCAATATATTATAACTTTTTAAAAGATATGAAATTTGGTTGAAATACCAAATATTACCATTCAGTAGCAAGTTACCATGCAATTCAATCCTTTGATCATTCCTGCATCCTGAATATGTTCATGAGTATAGAATCATGTCAAACTCATATACATATTCATATTGATTCTTAATCAACCAATGATGACTCAAATGATGAAGCATTAGAAACTCTTTCTAATCTTCATCCTACTTTTTGCCAAAAGACTTTTACTGAGTCATCTAGGAATTAAAATTCATAGGATGCAGACTCATCTTACTAGAACTGATCAATTTCTTATTGATTGACTCACAACCTTCATACACACTCCATCATATCCAAAATATCTCATACATGTCTTAATGCCATGCCTGGGTATGAACCAAAATATGGATTCATGTGCACAAGATTCCATGGTGACCTCAGGTCTAAGAATCACTTGCACAACTTTCACTTAGAGAACCATCTTTTGACTTACAAGTAAAACTCCATAAGATGTTCTCTATAAGTGAGTCAATTAAGTGGACTCATTCTCTAATGTGCACCCACATTTTTGTATTAGTGTTTTCATATAAGTGGCTTGTGAGATCAGCCACTCTCTCCATTGAGCATACATAGGATGTGCTAGTCTATCCAAAATATTGATCTTCAACTCAATGTTCCTATGACTCGGATCACACATACAATTGGCTTGAAGGGCATTCTTCTTTCATGGCCAACCAAAAGGAAGAGTAAGGCACTAAAAGTCACACCTCTTCTCTTATGCACATGAAAAGAAGAGGAGGTGCTAACCTGGTACTCCCCTTAGAGTTGGGACTCTTTATTTTGATAAGAGTTACTGTAATTGGATTAGGATGGACTCTTATCAGGTTTGGCATATGAGAAACCTGATTTATGTGACAAACAAAAAGGAGAAAGAAGAGGGGCATGCGATAGGCCTTTTTGTGTGGGTTCTTTCTATTAGAAAATATGTTCTAAAGCCAATCATCTAAGTTGTAGATGATTGAAATCTATATATGAATTATCTAATAATAATAGTTATTTGGCTAGTTCATCATAAAAGTTCTATCTTTCTTAAATGAACTCCTAAATTATGATGAAGTCCTTAGAATCATAATCAATCGATAAAGAAGGATTTATTGGATGATTTTTAAATTGTTCATGATCAAATGATAAGTTATTAATAAGGATGATGACTTATTAAGTATAGATCACTGTATGCCATATGCGTTAGTTATCCTCATAACCAAGTGGTGTGGAGACACTGGTATGGCATCTAGGTGAGATATAGGAGTACATCTGTACTGAACATGATCAATGTAGCACTCTACTATCAAAAGTAGCTAGCTAAGGCCAATGGGTATAAGTATCCCTCTGACCTGAGATCATCATAGTGACTTACAAGCAACTCACTGTACTTTGATGCTAGACTGCTTATATTTTTAATATAGATTCAGAAGGTTTTTGGATATAGTCAAGTACTTGTAGAGTTGGTGTATGAGTTAAGATGAGATTGACCACTTCTGATTAACTTCAGGAAGAGAATGACTCGTTGTATTTTAATTTAGCAAAACCTAGGCTTGGGTAATCCTCATGAGGAGTCACGGGATTTGCAAAATTTTGAGACACAATAAAGATGACTTATATGAGTGTTGACAGCAAAATTAAAGTCATCTTGAGCATTACTAGTCAAAAAAATGAATTATATGGTAACCATGAGCCAGAATTCTAAGAATATTGCTTTGCATACATTCAACCTATCCGGACATTGGATACCATTGCTACATGATCATTTTGATTGGTACATGAATCAATTTCTATACTACTAGCTTAGGTTCAAATCTATGGGGTCACACACATAAGAGATTGTAACTTAATCAGATGGTTGATCAACGAGTGAGAATCGTTTGAAGGTCAAACATTCAATACGATTGATGTTTGACCTAATGCAAGTGTTGTAAGAGGATCGATTAGCAATTGGTTGTTAATTAGCTTAATTTGATTGAAAAATCAGGCTAAGATCAAGTCTAATTAAACTAGATTTAATTAAAATTAGTTTATATTTAATTTAATTAAATTTAATTGATTTATTGGATAAGTCAATTGCAAGGAAAAAATAATTCCTAGTTGGACTAGGATTTGAGTGCACATTCCTAATTAAGTTAGGATTTAAATCAAAATTGAATATTATTTAATCTAATTTAATTGAGCTTCTAGTTGGACTAGGATCATTCTTAATTAGGTTGCATTTAATCTAGTTTGAATTAGATCCAAAATAGTTTTGACCTGGTCAAACAAGAGGAGTCTCGGTTGGACAAGGACTCTCACTTCTCCCTTGCGCCCATATAGCCCACACCATTTATCTTTATTTCTAGATTTTTTTACATGAGTTTTCTCATGTTAAAGGATATTCTCCATGCTCATATATCTATGGTTTTGAGAATTAGTTTGAATGAGTCAAGCTAAGAAAGTTGTTTCTTCCATTGATTCTATATGATAGAGTTTTATGAATCCCAACTTCTTCCTATGTATGGCGCCAAATAAAATCAGATTAGATCTGATTTTTGGTGTTAAGGACCCTTTGTTGGCATGCTATTTTCATTCCTTTCATGGGATTTTTGATTCCTTAAATATCTTGGGGGCATCCAAGTGTTGGACACCACCAAGAGACTTCCTAGGTTAGGACTTTGACCTAGTCTACTCACGAGAAGGAGGAGCGCCATTTTTTAGGAGTTGGCATAACATTCCTCATGGCATTCCATGAAATATTTCTAAAAGGGAAATGGTCCTCCACACCATGCTTTTAGGGGGAGGCATCCAAGAGTTGGATGCCCTCTAAAACTTCTTCTTTTGACTTTTCCAAGTTGGGTATTTGACCTAATCTTGGACTCTCTTGGACACCTCTTTTTTAGGGGTTTTTTGGTGTGAAATAACCAAAGGGAATTCACATAAAATCTGAGAGAAAAAGGAGAGGTTGAGGCATGGTAGGATGGCACCATGTTTCTAAGAGGCTTGGGTTTCCTTTGGACATGATGTGATCATGTCCTATTAAGAGAAAGAAACAAGAGAAGAATGCCTTCTCTTAAGGTTCTTCAGAAAACCTTTACTTCTCCAATTTTGAATGAATTATTCCTCAGAAAAATCAGAGAGAAGAGGCATGAGAAAGTGGTGAGGAGAGGGTCTCCTCATATTGGGGTGCAAGTTCTTTAGGACAAAGTTAGGGTTTGTCCTAGTGAAAGAAGAATTATAGACAAGAAAGGTTCTTTTCTATTTTTAACGTTTTCTTCTGATCTTATTTTTTAAAAAAATAAGAGAGAAGAGTCTCTTCTTCCTCCTCCTTATTCTTCATCTGTTGGAGTGTCCAAGAGATCTAAAAAATTTCTTTCAGATCGACCATCAAGAGGGATCCGTGAGAAGCTAGCACTTCGAGTGGATCTTCGTTCGACGAACCTCCGACTAGAGTTGCGATCTTGTGTGGATTACCTATAGAGGTTGGACGTATGTGTGGTTCCAAAGACAACAATGAAAATCAACCATAGAGTTCTCGACCCATGCAAAGAAGAGAGATTTGATCTCTTCTCTCACCTAGATACGATCTAGGGTTTAGATCTAGAATTATTCTAGATCTAGGATATTGATTTGATCAATACCAAAATATTTATTTTCTAATTTATGTATGTATTATGACATGTTATAGATTCTAGATGTATAATTTTGTAATTAGATTACATGCTATTATAAATTAAATAGTTTAATCTACATCTTCTGTTGTATTTTATTTCAAAAAAGTTTTGAAATTCAAGCATGAAACCCTGCATATTTTCCATCATTGGTATTACAGCATCCAAGTTCTATTATAACATTATCATGTTTGTATTAAGATAAATTCAAAAATAAAATTTTAAAGATCGCATATACTAATTATAAAGTTGTCCTGCTGTATGGTTTACCGATTATAGTAGAGAGGTTGTCCTATTATGTGCTAATCTATTTTTGAATTATGAATAAATTAGATACGTTATAAATAATTTTATGATTTATTTTTTTGATTTTAAATTTAAAATAAATAGATATTAGATCTATTTTAGATTATTTAGATTAGATCGAAATAATATCGGATCGGATATACTGATTATAAAGTTGTCCTACTGTAAGATTTACCCCTTATAGTGGAGAGGTTGTCCTTGAATATGCTAACCTAAATAATCTAAATCATAAATATGTTAGATGAGATCTAAAGTGATTTATAATTTATTTTTAAATTTTAAATCAAAATTTAAATGATTTATGATCTTATCCATGTGATGTGTTTCATGTTTAGATTTAGATCCTCTTGTTGCATATGTTGATATGTAGTTTTTCATTTTGAATCTAGAATTTATATGTATGATATATTTGTTTTGAGAACTTACTTTCTACAAAATCCTAGATTTGAAATAATAAGACATGATCTAAACATTAAAATAAATCAGATCTAAAATCATATATTGAATATGATTCAATGTAAACTATTTATAATTTAAAAATATTTTAAATGATCAAATTAGAAATTAGTTTTGATGTTTCATAAATCCAAACCCATAAACTTTGAACTTAATTGAGAATTAAGTAATTATTTAAGATCTAGATTTATGATTTAAAGATTCTAGGATAATTTCATAAAACATGGGTTAAAGGATAATGAGTTAGCTTTGATCAGGTCCTTAACTGGGTTTGACCTAGGGTTAGATTAAATATGAACTAAGTTAAAAAATTGATCAAACCTAATTAATAGTTAATTAGGGTTAGATCATTTCTATAGATCACTTTAATAGTTGTAATTGATCAAAGTCCATACATCTAACAAATGAATACTGATCATAGCTCAGTGGTTGAGCCAAAGTTTTTAGATGATCAAATCAAAATTGATAAACTGATTGGTGTCTAAGATAAGTCTGGCATTTTTAGATCGATGGTTTTTAATTGGCAGCCCACTTACCTGATCATTTCTGATGGTGTCTAAGGCAAGCCTTAGCAGACCCTCCCACCTATCTTACTTAACCAGCCAATGTGGTTAATCAGGTCTTAATTAGGTTGCTCATTGATTTGTGCTAACCCATGTCATATAGAAAACTAAAGAGAGCAAATTAGTCCATGTCCTTTCTATTCTTAAATCATTAATAATTTAAATTTTTTAAAATTATTAGATTCTTAAAATGATAAAGTTATGAGGATAACTGAGTCATAGCCATCCACTAAGTTGGATGATAATGGGTCCACTAACTCAATAATCATTGGAGGCCCAAAGGCCTGGTGCTTATTGACTAATAGAATTATCATTCATAACATGATAACTTGAAAGTGTCTCTCTCATGGAGGTTAGGTTGGCCAACCAAGGTTGGGCTTAATCATTCGTTGGTTGGATGCACCAAGTATGATCATGTTAATGGTTGGACCTAATCGAATCCTTACAGTGGAGGCCAAAACCTACTGATTAGATTTCTGAAATAAAATTAAATTACTAGAAGTTATTTGAAGAAACAATTAGTTAATAAACCTATCCATAGATGCACATAGGTTGACCGACCAAAGTTTAATTTATGTGTTGTCTATGTGGATTCTAGTACCTACTAGAGAATTAAAGTGATTCCCCAAATTGGAGGTAAAATCTACCAATTTGAATAAAATAGTAGGAGAATCTTAAGACTAAAGTCCAAGTCTCTTGACTTAAAATAATTCATATACATTAGGTCTTTGTTTTCTTTTCTCAAAATAAGGCTAAACCCTAATTGCTCATATAACTATTAGATAGTGATGACTTATGAAGTCCAACTTTGATAATTAGTATCAAAAATTGAATTTGGTTTAGCAGTATGAATGGTTCGTACTAAGGCTTCTAAGCTCAGTCAAATCAATAAGTCCAATATTGACCCAAATGAGGCATAGTGCTTCTACTGTTAGAAGTAGGGTCATAGGAAGAAGAATTGTTTTGCTTCCCTTGACCCCAACAAGCTAAACAAGAGAAAGGAGCAAGAGTTGCTTATCAAGGATGTTATATGATAATATCTTAAAATTTCTCTGTATGTAATTTTGCTACCTTGGTATGGGATACCAGTAGTCTTATACAATTTGTTGCAAGGATTTTAAGTGGAATGTTTGAAAATGGTGAGAAATACCTGAATGTTAGGGATGGAAGTCTTGTTCCAATCCTTGCTTTAGAAATTGTCAGACTTATTTTCTAAAGATGTCATTTTGAGTGATTGTCACAATTGTCCATCGTTTATGATAAATGTATTCTCTATTGGCCTTTTGATCAGAGATGGTTATCATTTATCAATAAAAAAGATTGTTATGATATTATTATGAATAATATTACAATAATACATGAATAATAAAAAAATAATATTTAACATTTATACAGTCTGTTAAGTGTTATGTACAAATTTAATAAACACCCAAGTTAGATTATGTCATGGATGTCTACATTTGGCATTATAGGCTTAGTCATCTTAACAAAAACAGGATAAACAAGTTAACTTGAGTGAAAACTCGATATCAATGATTGTGAATTATTGATAACCTATGAGTCTTATTTTCTTATAAAGATGACAAAGTCACCTTTTACTAGAAAAGATGAAGGAGCCGATAAAGTTCTAAGTTTCATATATAGTGATATATATGGACCTATGAATCCAAATGCCAGAGAAAGATATCAATATTTCATTATAGATGATCGATCTAGGCATGGGTGCATCTAGCCAGAATCATTTGAAATATTTAAATAATTTAATAATAAAATAGGAAAATAAACTAAAAAAGATATTAGAACTCTTCGATCAAATCGAAGATGAGAATATTTATCTAGTAAGTTTGTAACATATTTTGGAGAGAATAGGATTCTCTCTTAATAGATTCCTTTTCAAAATATAGTGTATTGAAAAGAAGAAATTAAACATTATTAGACATGGTTCAATCCGTGATAGGGTTCACTAGTCTGCCTGTTTTGAGGTTGTGGGTTCAATCCGTGATAGGGTTCACTAGTCTACCTGTTTCGAGGTTGTGCTCTTATGACTACTTATTTTACTCTAAAAATATATTGAGTAAATCTATTGTAAAGACTCCATATGAGATATAGATCGGGCATAGTCCAAAACTCTCTCACCTTTGGATTTAGGGTTGATTGGCCTATGTCATAGATTTGCACATAGATAAACTTGGATCGTAGTCCAATAGGTGTGTAAGGGTTATTAATTCTATCATGCTGAAGAACATAAGATAATCATCAGTAGTAGGACATTCCTTTTGGAAAGAAGTTTCTTAGAGAAGGAACTGATGCCTAGCAAAAGTTTGACTGATAGAAAATGAACCGACATAATCTAGTAAACCTACATAACTGAATTTGATCAGATCAAATCTAAAACCAATTAAAGTGGCACCTTTAAGAAGATCCAGTAGAGTACCGCATTAGCCGAATAGATACTACAGTATCTAGGTCCGGGACAGCGATCCTATTGAGCTTGATGAGAACAACAAGGATCCGATCATTTATAAGGATGCAATGCAGAGGTCTGACTCTAAGAAGTGGCATGGAGCGATTAAATCCAAATTGGAGTCCATGAAAATCAATAGTGTGTAGACACTAGTTGATTCAACTAAAGGGATAAAATCCATTGGGTGTGAATAGATTTTCAAAATGATCAGAGTAGCATAGATGGGAAGGTAAAGACCTATAAAGCCTACTTGGCTATCATCTCAGAGTTCAAACATATGTTTTGAACATATGTCTTTGTTATGAATAAAGATAAACCCTACATTTGTAAGTGGGCAAAATGTTCAGTAGTGTTATTCTTTGTGTTGCCTGTGGATAAAATTCTCTTAATCGAGAATGACATTCCAGCATTGCAAGGAATAAAGGTTTGACTGTCATCTAACTTTTCATGTTCAAGATCAGATATGGTATACTCACTAAGGGTAGTGAGTAGATACCAGTCTAATCTAAATAAGAACCACTAGAAGATTGTATAGATAATCCTTAAGTATTTGAAAAATACTAAGATCCAGTGATTCAAATATGGAGATACTGACTTAAAACTTATGGATGTTTTGATTCCAATTTTTAGTCAAATCAAGATGATAGCAAGAGAGTGTCGGATCATATCCTAATTATAGAAGCAATCTGTTGGAAAGGTTCCAAGTAGGATATTGTAGCCTATTCAGTTAGTGATGTAAAGTACATTATGGCATATGATGCTGCCATATAAGCTGAGTAGTTGATGAGGTTCATTAGCAGGTTGGGAGTGGTACCCTCCATCAATGGTCCAGTTCTACCATAGTATTAGAGCCATAGCTTAGACTAAAGAATCGATGGACCAACATATTCTGCATCGCTTTTATCTTTGATTTTTTATCAGGATGATGTCAATCTTTGGAAGATCGATGAAAAAGAAGAACTTGATCGACCCATTTGCTAAGGCCTCAAAACTAAGAAGTTCTACGAACTCAAGTGGTAGATAGGATATTTAATATCATTCTAATTGACTTTAGTCCAAGTGAAAGTTGTTGAAAAATGTGTCCTAAAGCCAATCATCTAAATTATAAATGATTGGAACCTATATATGAATTATCTAATAATAATAGTTATTTGGCTAGTTCATCATAAAAGTTCTATCTTTCTTAAATGAACTTCTAAATTATGATGAAGTCCTTAGAACCATAATCAATCAATAAAATAGGATTTATCGGATGTTTCTTAAATTGTTCACGATCAAATGATAAGTTATTAATAAGGATGATAACTTATTGAGTGTAGGTCGTTGTATGCCATATGCGTTGGTTGTACTCGTAATCAAGTGGTATGGAGACACTGATATGGAATCCAAATAAGATATAGAAGTATATCTGCATTGAACATGATGAATGTACCATTCTACTATCAAGAGTAGCTAACTAAGGCAAATAGGTATAAGTGTCCCTCCAACCTGAGATCACCACGGTGACTTGCAAGCAACTCACTATACTTTGGTGTTGGTCTGTCTATATTTTTAATATAGATTTGAAATATTTTTGGGTACAGTCAAGTACTTGTAGAGTCAGTGTGGGAGTCAAGATGGGATTGACCACTTCCAATTAACTTAAGGAAGAGAATGACTCGCTGTATTTCAATTTAGCAAAATCTAGGTCTGGATAATCCTCGTGAGGAGTCATGGGATTTGCAAACTTTTAAAATATAATAGAGATAACTTGTATGAGTGTTGACAGCTTACTCAAAGTTGCCTTGAGCATTACTGGTCAGAGGGATGAATTATATGGTAACCATAGGCTAGGGTTCTAAGAATGTTGCTTTGCATACATTCGACTTATCTGGACGTCAGATACCATTGCTAGGTTATCATTTTGATTGGTACAGGAATTGGTTTCTATGTTACTAAATTAGGTTCGAACCTATGGGGTCACACACATAAGAGGTTGTAACTTGATCAGATGGTTGATCAATGATTGAGAATCATTCTGAGGTCAAACATTCAATGCGATTGATGTTTGACCTAATGCAAGTGTTGCAGGAGGATTGATTAGCAATTGGATTGCTAATTGGCTCAATTTGATTAAGCAATCAGGCTGAGATCAAGTCTAATTAAATTATATTTGAATAGAATTGATTCAAATTTAATTTGATTAAGTCTAATTGGTTTATTGAATAAGTCAATTGCAAGGAAAAAATAATTCCTAGTTGGACTAGGATTTGAGTTCTCCTAATTCCTAATTGAGTTAGGATTTAAATCAAAATTAAATATGATTTAATTTAATTTAATTAGACTTCTAGTTAGACTAGGATCATCCTTAATTAGGTTGCATTAAATCTGATTTAAATTAAATTTAAAATAGTTTTGACCTGGTCAAACAAGAGGAGTCCCAGTTGGACTGGGACTCTCACTCCGCCCTTGCGCCCATATAGCCCATGCCAATTATATTTAATTCTATATATTTTTACATGAGTTTTCTCATGTTAAAGGATATTCTCCATGAACATATATTTGTGGTTTTGGGAATTAGTTTGAACGAGTCAACCTAAGAAAGTTGTTTCTTCCATTGACTCTATATGATAAAGTTTTATGAATCCCAACTTCTTCCTATGTACAGTGCCAAATAAAATCAGAATAGATCTGATTTTTGGAATTAAGAAGGACACTTTGTTTGCATCCTTTTTTTCTTTCTTGCATGGGATTTTTGAAGCCTTAAATATCTTGGGGGCGTCCAAGTGTTGGACGCCACCAAGAGACTTCCCAGATTAGGACTTTGACCAAGTCTATTCATAGGAAGGAGGAGCGCCATTTTTTTAGGAGTTGGTGTAACGTTCCTCATGGCATTCCATGAAATATTTTTGAAAGGAAAATGGTTCTCCATGCCATGTTATTAGGGGGAGGCGTCGAAGAGTTGGACACCCCCTAAAACCTATTCTTTTGACTTTTCCAAGATGGGTATTTGACCCAATCTTGGACTCTCTTGGACACCTCTTTTTTATGGGTTTTTTGGTGTGATGTAACCCAAGGGAATTCACATAAAATCTGAGAGAAAAATGAGAGGTTGAGGCATGGGAAGATGGTGCCATGTTTCTTGGAGGCTTGGGTTTCTTTTGGACATTATGTGATCATGTCTTGTTAAGAGAAAGAAACAAGAGAAGAATGTCTTCTCTTAAGGTTCTTCAGAAAACCTTTTTTTCTCAAATTTTGAGTGAATTGTTCCTCAAAAAAGTCAGAGAGAAGAGGTGTGAGAAAGTGGTGAGGAGAGGGTCTCCTCATATTGGGGTGCAAGTTCTTCTTTAGGACAAAGTTAGGGTTTGTCCTAGTGAAAGAGGAATTGTAGAGAAGAAAGGTTCTTCTCTATTTTTAATGATTTTCTTCTGATCTTATATTTGAGAAAAATAAGATAGAAGAGTCTCTTCCTCCTCTTCCTTATTCTTCATCTCTTGGAGTGTCCAAGAGATCTAAAGAATTTCTTTCAAATCGACCATCAGGAGGGATCCTTAAGATGCTAGCACTTCGAGCGGATCTTTGTTCGACGAACCTCCAACTAGAGTTGCGATCTCATGTGGATTACCTATAGAGGCTAGATGTGTGTGTGGCTCTAAAGATAATAATGAAAATCAACCATAGAGTTCTCATCCTGTGCGAAGGTAAGAGATTTGATTCTTCTCTCTCCTAGATGCGATCTATGGTTTAGATCTAGAATTATTCTAGACCTAGGGTATTGATTTGATCAATACCAAAATATTTATTTTCTAGTTTATGTATGTATTATGACATATTATAGATCCTAAATGTAGGGTTTAGTAATTAGATTACATGCTGGTGTAGATTAAATAGTTTAATCTACATCTTCCACTGCATTTTATTTTAAATAAGTTTTAAAATTCAAGCATGAAACCCTGCATATTTTCCATCACTTTCTTGCCGCAACACCTTCTCCACACTCTCTCCTTCTTCACTTCCATCTCCATGCCCCACTTTAGATTAGATCTAAAAAGAGAGAGAGAGAGAGAGATTAGAGAGAAAAGAAGAGAAGAAGAGAAGAAGAAGGATTCTTCTTCCTCTTCTTGGCTTCATATTCAAATCTCGATATTTCAACATAAAGAGTTCACGCAGCAGGGTTCTTCTTCAAGTTCTAGAAGAGAATCCAGATCCAAGCAAGGAGCGAGGATTGCAAGGTGCTAGCACTTAGGTACCCTCAGTGCTTCGATCAGATCATCTCCATGTGGATACCAGTAGAGGCTGAGCATGTGCATCACTTTGACAGAAATCCCGAGCATCTGTAGGATTCGATTCGACTAAGAAGAAGGATTATGATTTGGATAATCATTCTTCCTTCTCTGTTATGATTTCATATCTATTATTATGAATTTATTTCTGCATGTTTAAAAATGATCCATAGGTGATTTTAGGATTAGATCCAAGCATGCTTTAGATTAAAACAATTTTAATTTTTCCATTCCATTGCGTGTTTTCATGAGATGATAAATCTACATGCTAATTACCTAGAACTTCAATAGTGGTGTTGGTGTAGAAAATGGATGTTCGCCAGAGTTCACTCAAGATAGGAATCAAGATCTTATTGGTGGGACCTGCAAGATAAAGTTCTAGCCTAAGTTGGCTCCAGCATGGACCCTCCAACGGTCAAGTTAGTATTCTAGCCAACAAAAATGGAGTACTTAGAAAATTAGATATGAAAAGAGAGCTTAGAGAGTAGAACATACCTGGAGGATTCTATTTACAGATAGAGCCTATAATAGATTGATGGTGACAGCCATAATGGAATGTCAGTAGGCTACTCAAACCGCTCAGAATTTATTATGGAGAGTGGGCTATATTTATCGTGACATGCTGATTGTTGGATTTGATTTATTGGAGTTTGTATGGGAGGTTAGATGCCTCCAAGCTTGGTCGTGAGATACTCGTCCTGAGATTAAGATGTTGGGGTTTAGGATCAGACTGACTAAGCTTGAAGGTCAGCCTTTAAGTTAAGGATGATGAGTTTATGAACTAGGTTCCTAGTTTGAATCTCCGCAAAACTACTTTGACTGCTTTTGGGAGCTCAGTTTCCTTCAAGGTCGGCCTATGATTAGTACTTTGGTCAGAAGAGCTTGAGGTCAGAAAAGAATGATGGGTTCTTCAATTAGGACTACACTGGAGATGCTTTAGTTACTCTGATAAAGCTCAGCCTATGCTTAAGGTTGGCCCAAAGTCTGGATCTGATAGCACTGAGGTTTAGTGCTTATAAAGCGGTTGCTGCTTACCCCAGACTGAAGGTCAAAGTTGAATGGGTGATGAGCCTCTTTTGCCAGCTCAAGTTCTTGTAGTTGAGATCTACGGTGCAACCTTGGTAAGATCTGCTACTTATAGGATAGAGTTGGATGATAGAAGTGAAAGATTTTGGCTCATACTCAAGATTGGGCATCGATAGGAGTTGTTGTCATTTTTGGAATGAGTTGCCTTCAATTGAAGCTTTGAGTTCAGTCAAACTTGCAGGCCGATCTTTCGATACTCTACCAGACCTGGGGATCGAGTAGATTGAACCTCAAACTTGGATGTCATGATTCTAGATGGCACTTTACTATGGTCGGACTTTGTCAGACTTTGATGGAAGCTATTTTACCTCCAACACTTATTCTCCTACTCTCAAGTCTGAAGTTCGGACGAATGGAGTACCAATACTTGCAATCGTTCAAGTCCCATTAGGTTTTCCACCTTTGGATGATGAAATATTTTAGATCATTCAAACCAATGTGGGGGCTCTTTTATTATTGAATGACCTCGAATTTTGAAATTCTATCTAGTGTAGAGTGTTAGGATTTGATGCATCAAATTTGATCCATAGCAAGAAGAGAATCAATTTTTAGCATAGCAATTGGGTTGGCTCTGCTATGCGGTCGAGCCGGCTTGAACCATAGCCAAGCCAGCTCTCTCAAGCAGATAGATAGTAGGAGTCAGGGTGAGATATAATCGAACCACCTCAACCCTTGACCGAGCTGGCTTGACAAAGGCAAACAGAACACGATGGGATTTTTTCTATTTGGACTCAAATTGTAATTAATCCAAGAGGTCTATGGGATTTGCGCATGGAGCACAGGATCCAGTGGCTATGGAGAGTTGTGGTCATAATTTGAAGGTTAAAAAATATTTCAAGACTCTATCAAGGACAGGTTTGACTCATATTTGGAGAACAAACCCTATTAGGACTCCTGTGAATTGCTGAGAAGAGGATTCTTATCTTATTTAAAGGGCTGAGATGCTGTGGAGCAGAAAAAGATGGTGCATGTGGCATGAGAGGCATATAGAAAGGTTCAAGCAGTCACCGAGAGGAGCTTAGCAGAGCACCAAGTACGTGCAGCCTGTGAGAGAGAGAAGCAATAGGTGCATAGCATCCGATGAGGAGGTTGTGAGGGTAGAGCATCTTATAGCTTCTATGGGTCTCCTCGGGATTCTGAGAGAGCTTTTGTGAGGATAGCTTATAGTTTAAAGAGATTTGTGTATGGTGAGTTGAGAGTAGATGTTCTCCTCTTGTACCTATTTTTCTCTTTCATAGTGAAGCTTTGCATGCCCCGTGAAGGCGAGCCTTTAGGCTGATCTATGTACTTAATTATTTTCTTATTTTATTTCTTACTTCTTCTTGCTATAATATTTTGATACTAGATCCTTAACAAGCGGTATCAGAGTAGCTGATATTCCAATAGTTTGGTATCAGAGCAAGTTGATAACACAATAATTGATATCAAAGCCAGATAGTATTGGAGTGTAGATTGTAGTAGTGGATAGAGATTGAAGAATATGGAGAAGTCAATCACAATCAAGGTGGAGATCAATAGGTTCGATGGGAAGGATAATTTTTTCTTGTGGCAAGTAAGGATAAAGAATGTCCTCATCCAACATGGGTTGATCGATGCTCTCTTGTATGACGAGATGCCAGCCACCATAGAGGTGAAGGATTGAAAGTAGATCCAGATGTAGGTGGTGAGCACGATCCGCTTGTACCTAATGGATGATGTGGTGATCCATGTACTTGGCGAGACTTCTTCGACGATGCTATGGTCGAAGCTCGAGGAGTTGTACATGGCGATGTCACTCACGAACATGTTATTCCTTTGGAGGTAGTTTTACCAACTGTAGATGGATGAAGGGTGGAGCATATGGGAGCATCTATCCAACTTCTAGAAGATCCTCACCAACCTCCTCAGTGTTGGTAAAAAAGTTAAGAAAAAGACTAGGGCATTGGTCTTGCTAGCATCGCTCTCTCCTTCATATAAGTCTTTAGTGATCGCTCTTCTAATGGAAAAGAGCACCATTAAGATGGATGAGGTCACTACAGCGATACTCCAGAATGAGGTTCTTAAGAGGAAGAACCCAGCTTCAAGCTCAGATGGCGGTAGCTCAGCTTTGGCAATTTCTGAAGGAGTAGGAGGTAGTAGACAGAGTGATAGAGGATTGTGAGGAGGAGGATCTAGATCCAAGATGAGGGATCCTAGTAAGATCAAATGCTACATGTGTGATGAGTTGGGATATCGAGTCAAGAGTTGCCCATAACTCAAGGATCGAACGAGGGCTACTACATCGACAGCCAATAGCAAGTCAAAGGATGATGTCCTGGAGATATCTAATGAGCTATTTAGTTCTTCTCAATAGTGAATTTTAGATTCTGCATGCACATATCATGTTTGTTGTAGAAAGAAGCAGTTTGACTCCCTAGAGAGCAGTGATGATACTGTTTATCTGTCGGATAGATCGAGCTATACGATTAGCGGCATCGAGACGGTCAGTTGGAAGACACATGATGATGTAGTGAGGAGATTCGGAGAGATTCGATACATACCCAATTTTAGGAGAAATCTTATCTCACTGAGCAAACTGGATTTAAATGGCTATAGCTGGATAACTGGTGATGGAATCCTGAAGGTCATGCATAGTGATAAGGTGATATTGGTGGGGAAGAAGAAAATAAGAGGACAATAATATCTGGCAGGAAGTCTAGTGTGAGGTGGAGCTTTAAGAGCCAAAGGGTACCCGATGCAAGGTGGAGCTCCAGGTGAAGATGGATCGAACACAAGATGGGAGGCTTGAGAGGATGAGAGGCGACGTTGTAGAGTAAAATTTCTATTATCGCAGGAGAATTCTCCGAGCAGGTCTTTAGTCAAAGTGGATATAGCCCATGATAGAGGTGGGATTGAGCGGCCTGGCTCGACTCCCACGTTTGCCCATCCATGATTAGTAGGCATGCCCCAGGGCATGAGGGCGAGATGGATCACAAGCTCTCAAGATCATGTGGAGGCCGAATGTCGAGTCAAGATAGAGATTGCTAGGATTTGACATCTCGAATTCGATCCACAATAAGAAGAGAATTAGTTTTCAATAGAGCAGTCGGGCCAGCTCTGATACGCAGTCAAGCTAGCTCAGATTGAGATCGAGCCGGCTCGAACCATAGTCGAGCCGGCTTTCTCAGGTAGACAGATAGTAGGAGTTCAGGTAAGATGCGGTCGAGCCAACTCGATCCCTGACCAAGCTGGCTCGCCGGAGGCAAACAGAACATGAGGGGGTTTTTTCTATTTGGACTCGGATTGTGATTAATCCAATGAGTCTATGGGAGTTGCACGTTGATCATAGGATCCAGTACCATGAAGAGTTGTGGTCATGATCTGAAGGTCAAAAAATATTCTAAGACTCCATCAAGGACATGCTCGACTCATATTAGGAGAACGAGCCCTATTATGACTCCTATGAACTACTGAGAAGAGGATTCTCATCCTATCTAAAGGGTTGAGATGCCGTGAAATAGAAAAAGATGGCGCGTGTGGCATGAGAGGCATGTAGAGAGGCTCAGGCAGCCATCGAGAAGAGCTTGGTAGAGCGCCAAGTATGTGCAGCCCATGAGAGAGAGAAGCAATAGGTGCATAGCATCCAACAAGGAGGCTATGAGGGCAGAGCATCTTGTATCTTTTACGGATCTTCTTGGGATTCTGAGAGAGCTTTTGTGAGGGTAGCTTTTAGTTGAGAGAGATTTATATACGACGAGTTGAGAGTGGGTGTTCTCCTCTTGTACCTCTTTTTCTGTTTCATAGTTAAGCTTTGCATGCCTCTTAGAGGTGAGCCTTTAGGCTGTTCTACGTACTTGATTATTTTCTTATTTTATTTCTTCCTTCTTTCCGCTGCAATAATTTGATACTAGATCCTTAACAAGTAATATCAGAGTAGCTGATATTCTAACAGTTTGATATCAGAACAAGTTGATACCACAACACAGAGCTCAATTACATGGTGCAATGATGATTCTTTTTGACAGCTACAACCATCATAATGGGGCTGACACATGAAAGGCTAGTATTTGATATTGCCAATCTATAATCATGATAGTTTGAAGACTCTACTGACTATTTAAATGCTCTTCTTCTTCCTTACTTTGGCCAGCTTCTTTTCCTATTCTTTTCCTATTCCTCGCCTTTCTCGACCTTGGTCGCTCCTTCCTATGCATTTTTTGGTCTCCGACACCCTTCCTCCATTCATTTCTCACCATTTTAACCATGCTACTAAGTTCTCGACCTCATCTAGGTTAGTATCCTATCCTTTCTTTTACATTTTCTTATCTTTTATTTGGTTCTTAGTGGTTTTGGGGGGGGTTTGGTTGTTCTTCCTCTATACTTCATGTTCTTCCGCCAATTTCTTCAAATTTTTGGCAATTTTTTCTTGATTTTTTCTGGTCTAAAATGGCCTCCAAATGTTTATGGTCCACTTCTTCTAAGAGTTCATCCAATCCAAGCCATTCTAACCCTAATTTTAAGGATGAAGCCAAGCTTAGGGATGTAGTTCGTCTGTCCTTCGTTCCTGGGAATGTTGCCTACACACTCTCCGCTGAAGACCTTTCCCTTGTCGAAGCCCAGTACAGGTTTCCTTCTGAGTACGAGCTCAAACTTCTTGGATCGGAGAATCGAGCTTGTGCTCCCTCTCCTGGTCAATTCTACTTGTCCACAAAGGCTCTTCGAGTCGGGCTCAAGCTATCCATTCCTTTGAGCTCTTTCACTTTCTTAATATATCTTTCTCTTCAATTGTGCTGAACTCCTTTCGTTTCATCATAGAATTTCTTGTACTGTGTTTTTTAGTCAAAGTCTAACCTATAATTTCTCTATTTCATACCTTCTTCACCTTTAAATGTCATCCTTTTGCTTAAAATTGGTGGTACATTTCATCCTAGTTTGGCAAGAAGGGATTAATGGAAGGAGAAGTTCTTCATATCTATCCCTTCGCTTGAACTGAGACTTTCTCTTTAGGGTCAACTTAGAGATTCTATTCGTAGGGCTCCATGGTTGGAATGGGTAGACCACAACTTTGCTAACATTCTCAAAAATTATAAAACTCCTTTGCTGACCAATTTGATACACGACCAAACCTTATACAACCTTGGCATGAGCCCTGTCAATCCTAAAGGTATTAATGTTGCCCAAGTATGGCTTCCCAAGAGGGAGGGTGAATTGGATATTTAAAATTTAAGCTTGAGATATGAGCAAATTAAACTAGTTATATGCTTAAATAAAACAAGCAATGTAAGGTATAATGAATGAAAGTAATGGAGCAAGAGCACATAATCAAACACATAAAATTTATAGTAGTTCAGTGCCAAACTTAGCACCTACATCCACTCCCCAAGTAAACCACTTAAAAATTTAACTATAATTCTCAACAAGAATTACAGTCCAATTATTTTTTGGGCTCATAATTAAACCTAGTTGGTTTTTCCTAGATCACCAACCGAAACCATACAATGATTATCTTCTTGGGTTAACAATCAACCTCGATTGGTTTTAAGCTTGGCTCATCTATCAAACCAATACAACATCCAACTCTAGGCTTGGAGCAACCCAAGTTTCTCAACCCAAGAAACTTAAAATAAAATATAAAAATATAATTTAAAACAAACTCTTTTAAAGTTCAAGAGAAGAAAATTTGAGTTGCTTTGTTTGTAGGCTTGATTTCTTCTCCTTGAATGATTGAGAAATGGTGAAGCTACTTGATTCCTGATTTGATTACTTTCTCACTTTACTTCACTCTTACTCTTACTTGCTGGAGGATGATTTATTGTGGAAGGATAAAGAAAAACTCTAAGGATAACTCCTTCTCTTCTCTTTTCAGCTTACTTCTTTGGTTTCTCAATGGATACTCAATAAATCATCCAAAAACTTGTCTCCAATGCTTTCGAAGGTTTTCTTATATATCCTTAACATTTTTCATCACTTTTTGACATTTGGAAGGTCTTCAGAAAGGGATCTAGTCATTAGAGATGAGAAAATGCCATTGGAAAGCTCATGGGATGAAAAAGCTGTAGATCTAAAATCTAGCCATTACAGATACTAGGTCGGCTGAGTTTCTGATTGGATTGGCTTAGTTTTATTGAGTCAACTTAGTTTATAGCTGGGTCAAGTCAATCTCCTAGCTCTTAAAAATTCAACTTTCTGTGTTTTCTATCTTTTGTTTCTGATGAGACTAGATCGGTTCAATTTTGGACTGGATCGACCTAGTTTGCATGCCATACGTACCAAAGACTGTTTGTGATCCTTACTTCTCCAAATTAATTTATAGACTAGATTTATAATTTTGACTTAATTTAACCTTCATTAAAATATCGAGAAATACTTAAAAAATTATGAGCACTTAGAATTTTGAAACTACACATCCTCATAAGCATAGTTAGATTTTATAACTTATACTCCAAATTCTTTGTCATCATCAAAATCAATCTTTGGATCAACAATCTCCTCCTTTTTTATGATGACAAAACTTTTGAGTGTATGCAAAATAATATATTGTAAGTTTCTAGAAAATACATATTTATAATGCATGAAACCATTTAAACAATAAGAACATACTTCATTCTAGAAAAGCTCAAGCATATACTCAACAATAATTATCCCTCTTTTTGACGGCATGAAAAAGAATAACTCTAAAGAAGGTTATTAATAAAATCAGAAAAGTAACATAATCTAGAAATATTAAGCTCTCCCTTAATATTATAATTAATTAAGTTTAATTTTTATTCAAAATTTGCTCCTCCTTACAATATGCCACATTTCTTAATTTCATTTCTTGCTTACTCTTGATCAATTCTTGTCCTTAATGAATTTTGTTTCTTATAACCAAATTCATATCACATTAAAAAGATATAACATTATGACAAGATTTTGATGTAATTTGATTTGTTAAATTCATTTTCTTCATTTATCAAATTTTCTCTTTCTTATTGTCATTATAAGTGTTTAATATAATTCAAGATATCAATTGAGTTTGAAAATATTTTTTTAAGAAATTCAGCTTATCAAATAAATATGTCATTATTTCAAATTGTTCTTACACTCTAATCATGAAACTTCATAAATCAGTTTCATTTAATATGTCTTCAATCATAAAACTCAATTATAATTATTGGTGTATAATCTGGTTGACACTGGATCAAGCTTGAGTTGAGGAAGATGAGGTCGTCGTTGGTGACCTGCAAAATAAAGTTTCATTTGGAGTCAATGGTGGTGGCTCCGGTAGGATCCTCCGATGATCAAGTCAGTTCTTCTGGCCAACAGAAATGAAGTACTCAGGAAAGAGTTTGGTAAAGTTTTGGAAAGAAGAAGAGAGCTTAGAAAAAATATATCTAAAGAATCTCTTTTTATAGATGGAGCCTATAGCGAATTGATAGTGACAACTGCAGTCATCTGATAGTGGGCCGCTCGAGGCCTAGTGGAGTCTGTCATGGAGGGGGCACCGCCTATAGTGCCGTCTATAGCAGATTGATGGCGATAGTCGTAGCTGTCTGTTATTGAGCTCGGGGCCATGTGGGGTTTGGTATAGAGAGGAAGAGGCATCGTCAGACTGATAGTAACCGTTCGTTGAGATTGAATAATTGATGTTTGAAGAAAGCAGGTATTGGTCGATGAGGAGCTTTGAGATACACCAATTTTAGAGGAGTTCAGACTTCTAAAGGAGATATGCTAGAGGGGATCATTTGGGAGGAATGCAAGCTGAAATCTGGAAGCTAGAAGCAATCCGTTGGAGGAATCTGACTGAAGGAGAAGTTTGAAAGAAATTTGGCTCCCAAAGAAATCCGATCGAAGGAGAAATTTGGAAGGAGTTTGGCTCCTATAGAAACTTGACTGAAGGAGGAGTTCAGAAGAAGTTAGGCTTCTATAGAAATCTGACTGAATGAGAGATCCAAAAGGAGTTTGGCTCCTATAGAAATTTGACTATAGGAGGAGTCCAGAAGGAGTTCGGCTCCTGCATACATCCGTCTGAAGGAGAGATTCGGAAGGAGTTTGGCTCCTAGAGGAGTCCAACTATGGAAGAAGTCAAGGAGGAGTTTGGCTGCTAGAGGAGTTCAACACTTGCAGACATCCATCCGTAGGAGAGATCTGGAAGGAGTTTGGCTCCTGTAGATATTCGACTGAGGAAGAAATCTGAAAGGAGTTTGGCTCCTAGAGGAGTCTTACTGCGGGAGAAGTCTGGGAGTAGTTCGACCACTGGAGGAGTTCGACTGGGGCTTGACCACTAAGGAGTTCGATCGGCTGAAGGAGTTCGGCTATGATTTAGTTGCTGAAAGAGTTCAACTGACTGAAGAAGTTCGACTAATGTTTGGCCACTGGAGGAGTTCGACTGGGGTCCGACCGCTGGAGGAGAATTTTTGATCGAAGCTCTTCTATGATTATCAGTTGCACTAGGCTAAGCATCAAGCTGGACTTCGACGGGAGTCGGATTTATCGCCAATAATAGTACCCCCCGCTCCTGAGTTTAAAATTTGAAGAAAGAGAGTACAAAAAAGAGGATTGTCGAAGTTCTCTTCAGGGCTCTGAACTAGTTCAGGTTGAAGCTCGGGGGAGATCTTATCTCCAACCAAGGTTGACGTTGAAGTTGAAGCTCGGGGGAGATCCTATCTCTAGCTAAGGTTGAAGTTGATGTTGAAGCTTGGGGGAGATCTTATCTCTTGTCGAGGTTGAAGAAGATCTTATCTCTTATTGACATAGACTTTGAAGCTCGAGGAAGATCTTATCTCCAACCGAGGTTGAAGAAGATCTTATCTCCTATTGATGTAGAAGCTCGGGGAGATCTTATCTCCGATCAAGGTTAAAGGAGATCTTATCTCCTATTGATGTAGACAAAGCTCGAAGAAGATCTTATGTCCAGCCAAGGTTGAAGGAGATCTTATCTCTTGTTGATGTAGACTTTGAAGGTCAGGAGAGATCTTATCTCCAACCAAGGTTGAAAGAGATCTTATCTCTTGTTAACATAGAAGCTCGGAGGAGATCTTATCTCCAATCGAGGTTGAAGGAGATCTTATCTCCTATTGACGTAGATGTTAAAGCTCGAGGGGATCTTATCTCCAGTCGAGGTTAATGTTGAAGTTGAAGCTTAGAAAAGATCTTGTCTCCAACCGAGGTTAACATTGAAGTTGAAGCTCGGGGGAGATCTTTTCTCCAGTCGAGGATGAAGGAGATCTTATTTTCTATTGACATAGACTTTGAAGCTCAGAAGATATCTTATCTCCAGTTGAGGTTGAAGGAGATCTTATCTCCTTTTGATGTAGAAGCTCGGGGGAGATCTTATCTCCAGTCGAGATTGAAGGAGATCTTATCTCCTATTGACATAGATGTTGACGCTTGGGGAAGATCTTATTTTCAGCCGAGGTTGATGTTGATGTTGAAGCTGGGAGATCTTATCTCCAGCTGAGATTGATGTTAAGTTGAAGCCGAGAAGATTTATCTCATGATATTGAGGAGATCTATCTCATTGATGTAGACTTTGAAGCTCGACGAGATCTTATCTCCGCCATGTTGAGTGATGTTTCTCCTTTGACATAGTACATTGAAGCTCAGAGGAGATCTTATCTCCATCGATGTTGACATTGAAGTGAAGTTGTGGGAGATATATCTGCAGTCAGGTTGAAGTTGAAGTTGAAGCCGGGGAGATCTTATCCCAATCGAGGTTGAAGGAGATCTTAATCTCCTATTGACGTAGACGATGAAGCTCCAGAAAGATCTTTCTCTAGCCAAGGTTGCGTTGAAGTTGAAGCTTCGAGGGAGGTTAAGAACCTTATCTCCTATTGACAAGACATTAAGCTCGAGGGATCTTATCTTCAGTCGAGGTTGGAGGAGATCTTATCTCCTATTTACATAGAAGCTTGGAAAGATCTTATCTCTAGATCTTATCTCTGTTGAGTACCTTTGAAGCGTTGGGGGAGATCTTATCTCAGCGATGGTTACGTTAAACTTGAAGCTCGGGTAGATACTTATCTCATCGATGTTGAAGGATCATTATCACTATTGAGTAGAGCTTGGAGATCTTCTATAACTGAGGTTGAAGGAATCGTGTTTTGTCTTGCATAGCACGTGAAGCTGAGGAAGATTATCTCGACTAGGTTGAGTGACATAGAAGCTGAAGAGATCTTATCTCCAGAAGGTTGAAGAAATCTTATTCCTGTTGACTAGACTTGAAGCTCTAGGAATCATATTCTCCAGCCAATGTGAAGGAGATCTTATCTCCTATTGACACAAACGTTGAAGCTCGGGTGAGACTTGTCTCCAACTGAGGTTGGAAGGAAGATCGAGTGAGATCTTATCTCCATCCAGGTTAAAGAAGACTTATCTTCTATTTTGTAGCATAATGGGGGCATGTCAAGGTTCTTTCTCTCATCTATCTAAATATGAATGAGGCCTTCGACTTTGCTCAGTTAGGATGAGATTCCTCCTGTTCTACGATGTCGTACGATAAGGATTGTTGTCAGGCTTCTCCTCTCATCTCATCTAAAAGACGAGCCTTCACTTGCTCACGTAGGATGAGGTTCTCTCCTATTCCTACAGTTGTGAGGGCCATTAAGGGTTGTTGTCAGGGCCTTCCCCTCCATTCGTCTAAATGAACAGACCTTCGACTTTGTCACTTAGGATGAGGTTCTCCGCTATTCCTAATGGGCTGTGGGCACATAAGGGCCATTATCAGGGCCTCTCCCCCATCTCGTCTAAAATAAACAAGGCCTTCGACTTTGCTCATGTTAGGATGAGATTCTCCTTCTATTCCTAACATGGCCACTTTTAATTACTTTTTTTCTATTTTCACATAATTTTTGCACCAAGAAACAATAATGTTGAGTGGAGGAGTTTTATTAAAGAAAAATTACCGGCAGTACATTTTTAGATTCTTTGAGTTTCAAGGTCATGGGAGCATTGTTTCTCCAAGCTTCTTCAGGCAATAAGTTTTGGGCCGGACGACCTCCTCTATTTCATATGGGCCTTCCCAATTCAGGGCAATCTTCCTTTGGCTTTGAGGTTGAGAGATGGTGGCTCACCAAAGTACTAAGCCCCCCTAGAGATAGCATTGATGATGCCAAGAGATGGTCGATCTCCTAGTTATTTCTTCCTCATTGGTGGTTCTAGCTGTGGTAGAGCCATTGGCTTGCTTCAGGCTGGCATTTGTGGAGCATTGAGGTGGGCGTAGTTATGAAACCTTCAGAAGGGAGAACTTCTTCCCACCCTTCTATTGAGATTTCTTTGATGACGAGCTTGAGGGGGAGTTTGGCCTTGCTTGCACTTGGAGGGAGTCCATGAGCACGATCGAACTTCATTTGGCCCTCCATCAGCTGTGGGTTTGCTAAACTCGCCCGTCTGATGATCTTCTACGGCTTCTTCATCCTTCAACTTGAAGGCTTCTTCTGCATGAGCATATCCCTCGGCCCGAGCTAGTAGATTGGCAAAGTCTCTAGGGTACTTCTTCTCAATGGAGAATAACAAATCATTCTTCTGAAGGCCGCTCTTGAGTGTGGCCATCACAACTGACTGGTCTAGGTTCCAGACCTCCAATGCGGCAACATTAAACTAGATGACATAAGCCTAGATGGATTCTCCCTTCTTCTACTTGATGTTCATCAGAGAATTCGAACCTCGGTGCAGACTTCGGCTACTGACAAAGTGAGCTGCAAACTGATGGCTCATCTGGTCAAAGAAGAAGATCGTACCAAGCTTCAACATCAAGTATCAGTTTCTTGCTGCTCCCTTTATGGTAGATGGAAAAGCTCGACAAAATATGGCATCTGATGCACCACAGAGCAGCATCATGGTCCGAAAGGCTTTCAGGTAATCGATCGAATCAGAGGTTCCATCGCAGCTTTCAAATTGGGGGAGCTTGAAGTTCGGCAGAATGGGTTCTTACATAATTCGGGGAGAGAAAGGGAGATCGGTGCGGACGTCGTCATGGTGAGCTGGGGTGATGTGGTTGAGCTCCTCAATCCATCGATCTATCCTCCATAGTTTCTGATCGAGGATGTCAACTCGATTGTAGGTCTTGGAAGGCTTCCAACCGTGGATGGAGAAGGTCCCTTCTGGAGAAGAACCATGATCCATAAAGGAGAAATCCTGATTTTTCAGATCAGGTTCGTTCAGATCTGATCGGATCAAGAGAGATATTTCAAAAATTTTTCTCAAGCATCCATATCAGATCTGATTTTATGGATCTAATGAACAAAAATAAAAATAAATTAAATCCAATTTAATTTATATCTTGATTTGGGTAATCTAATTATCCTTTGATGATCCTGCTGACTGCTTGAGGTTCTAGATCTAGCAATGCATGCGCCTGGCCTCTATCGGTATCCACTCAAGTTAGATCTGGAGATCTTCTCCTTCTTTATCACTTCTCCAAAAATCAAATCTGGATCTGATTTGAAGGATCTTCGAAACTCCTTCTGAAGATCAGCAGTTATCTCTGTAGTAGTGCTGCCTTCTACCTTTCTCGTTAGCCTTTTCTTGCCTAGATTGCACCAAACTAAAGCCCAACTTCCCTTGGGCATGGAGAGGAGAGAGAGGGTTAGAAGATGACATGGAGGAGAGAGAGGGGCAGTTTTGGGGCATGGGCTAAGAGAAACTCTCTGAAAGTTGGGCGCAGACATGGTTTATTTATAGACCCTGCTACGCCATGCAGTGCTGCATCATCCCATCCAATCACGTTGAATCGTGCAATTAGATCTAAATCTGATTAATGGGATAACATCACCTGATCCAATCAGATGAGAGCCCCATAAATTCATCCTTAGATGGCACCTAAGACTGGTCAAAGTCTATAGGTAAGGGTCACCTAAGTTAAATCCAAGAAGCAACCTGGAGTCCTATCTGTATGGAACTCTAAGCATCCCTATCCATGGGTGCACGCCATCCTAGGCATGTGCCCCCTCCTTTCAAAATTCCAATGAGGGGATAAGCCCCTATCTACTATCCAATAAGTGCATGACACATGGGCAGATGTCTAAGAGTCAAAGGTCAACGTTTGACGAAAGTCAAAGGACAAGAATTAGCAGGTGATGGAAAATGGCAGGTGTTGTCTCAAATTTATCTTATAAATTAAGACAACCCTTTTCTGACCTGGACAAGCTCCAGTCAGACCAAGTAAAGGTTGTTGAGTGAGCACAAACTCATTTGGCTCAGTCGAGACAACTTTTAATGATAGAAAAAGGAGAACGTTAGGTTCAATCGTATGCTAGCATGATTTTCTTGAACCTAATTAAATCTAATTCAAATCAATTGAACTGGGTTAGTCCAATTGATGATATCCAGATCCAAACCCTTGTTTGTATGATCTAGTTTGGTTCAGTTTTGTATGGTAGTGGGATATTTCATGATCTCCATCATCGACATCATTGAAACTTCTTTCGGTGGATCAGAACTCTTCTGATTCAAACAACTTGAATGATCGATCATCTAAATCATTCTAATTGCTCCCAAAATCCACCAGTGACACCTAGCAGTATATGGTGGAAATCCATCAAAACTAAAAATGAACCTCTCGGTGTAGCTACTTGTATGATTAAGTTTTTCTATCTTGAGCCCCGATCAAATTAGGGTTAAGGTGAACTCGTCAAACCCTAATTTCTATCATATGATTTAATCATTCAATTCAAGTCTGATGTGAAAATCTTAATAAAAATTCTTTCTATTATTTCACTCTCTACCATGGCCATGGGCTTATGGACTTGATTCTCATGATCATCATAGGGCTGCTTCTTATCCACCGAGGTAGATAAATTCCCTCTTGGTGCGATTCAATTCCTACAATGAACATGCTATAGCCAACATACACCCCAGGATTTTGAATGGCTAGAAGATCGAGTTATGGTATAGTCAAACTATAACACCCTCAAGGAGAACTATTGATGCACCTCAGGTCAAAGAACTAGACACACCACTGCAGCTTTGAGTCAGTCATGGACGAAAAGGTAGACTTCCTTATGACTACTCGAGGTGGTCATGCTCAGTACCCTCGTTCTCTAACGAATACCTGTACTCTCACTCTGGTGTCTCTACACCATAGAGTCAAGACTCATCTACTATAAAGAAGCGATTATACACTAACCTTTCGGATCAATCACCATCATCATAACGATCCTACGGTCAAGAGCATTTTATGAGTTAATAAATGAAAATTCATCTCTTGAATTTTTAACTCTTGAAAATATGAATTATCATTACCATTAACTCAAGGGATGTATCACAGACACTAAATATACATTTGTGATAGAAAATAATCCATTTTATTATTTATAGTCAATATTATAATTTTGCCCCTAAAGTTATCAAGTTCAACCTATTCTGGCTTCTAAGCACACTATATAACTAACGCCACTTGACTAAATTAATTGCACAAATCTAAGTCCATCTTCTTAAGGTGGCTTCGATTTCTACTGCCCAACAGATTGACGGGTCCACCGAATTATTACGAGTGACTCTCTTACCTCGACATAAGCCCTTCTCAATGTATCACGATGCATGGTATCGCCGCGTCATGTGCGTGTTTTTGTGAGATTGGCTCCTATCAGGGCTAGTCACTTTTTGTTGTTAGATATATTCCTAGAAGCCAGAATTGGCTGACACTTGATACACTTCTAGGGCAAAATTATATTTTGACTATAATTAATGAAATGGGTTATTTTCTATACATATGTTTATTTAGTGTCTGTGATACATTTGAGTTAATGGTAATGATATTCATATTTTCAAGAGTTGAAAATTTAAGACATGAATAATCATTATTAACTCATAAACACTCCCGACCATAGGATCATCACGAGGATGGTGATGATCCGAATTTGGTGTACGATCGCTTCTCTTTAGTAGATGAGTCTTGAGTCTACGTGTGGAGACACCGGAGCGAGAGTACAGGTACTCGTTAGAGAAGGAGGGCACTGAGCGTGACCACCTCGAGTAGTCATTAGGAAGTCTATCCTTCTCATCAATGACTGACTCGATGCTGCAGTGGTATGTTGGTTCTTTGACCTGAGATGCATCGCAGTTCACCTTGAGGGTGTTATAGTTTGACTACACCATTTACTCGGTCTCCTAGCCATATGGAACCCTGAGGTGTATGTTGGCTATAGCATGTTCATTGTAGGAACTGGATTGCATCAAGATGGGATCTATCTACCTCGGTGGTAGAGGAGCAGCCCTATGATGATCATGAGAATCAAGTCCTGAAGCCCATGGCCATGGCAGAGTGAAATAATAGAAAGAGTTTCTATTTAGATTTTCACATTGGACTCGAATCGAATGATTACATCATATGACAGAGACTAGGGTTTGACGAGTTCACCTTAACCCTAATCTGATCGGGGCTCAAGATAGAAGAACTTAATCACACAGGTAGCTGCACCAAGAGATTCGCATTCAGCTCTGATGGGTTGCCACCATATACTGCTAGGTGTCACTGGTGGATTTTGGGAGCAATTAGAATGATTTAGATGATCGATCATTCTAGCTATTCGAATCAGAAGAGTTCTGATCCATCGAAAGGAGTTTCGATGATGTCGTTGATAGAGATCATGACATATCCCATTACCATACAGAACTGAACCTAACTGGGTCACACAAACAAGGGTTTGAATCTGGTGATCATCAATTGAACTAATCTAGTTCAATTGATCTGAATGAGATTCAATTAGGTTCAAGGAAATCGTGCTAGCACTCGATTGAACCTAACGTTCTTCTTTTACTATCATAAATAAGTTGTCCTGACTGAGCCAAAGGAGTTTGTGCTCAATCAGAGGCCTTCATATGGTCTGACTGGAGGTTGTCCAAGTAGAAAGGTTGTCTATTTATAAGACATCCTGCCATTTTGTCACCTGCCATTTTTTTCTTTGACTTTGGTCAAAAGTTACCTTTGACTGGTCAAATTTGACCATCACCCTTTGACTTTTGACACATGTCATGCACCTATTGAGACTGTGGGGCCGTCCCCCTGCCAGAACTGGCAAGGGAGGGCGC
>QRFJ01000148.1:238333-276899 GCA_006176705.1 Cocos nucifera
GGTGTTTTTGGACTTATAGTTTGGTGCGATTCAGATCAAGAAAGGCGATCAAAAGCAAGAAGGCTCGCTGCTGCAAAAGACGACTGCAGATCTTCAAAGAGTTTTGAAGATCCTCTCAGATCAGATCCAGATCTTGATTTTTGGGTGTGATAGAGAAGTAAGAGGATCTCTAGATCCAACCGAGTGATACGATAGAGGGCAGGCGCTGCCGTGCGCTAAGATCCAGAAAACTTCCGCTGCCAATCAGGATCATCTACAGGGTAATAGGATTACCCAAAACCAGGTAAATTGAATTTGATTTAATTATCTTGTTTTATTTTATTTATTAAAATAAAGAATTAGATCTGAAACATATTCAAGGTCTGATTAAGATCAAGAGAAAATTTTTGAAATATATCTCTTGATCTAATCAGATTTGGACGAACCTGGACCGGGAAATCAGGATTTCCCTTCAACTGGTATCAGAGCCATGGTTCTAAATTGTTTAGATCTGATTTTAATTTTATTTTAATTAAAAAAAAAGTGATTTCAGATGTCACATGAGATGTGATCAGATCTGAAATCAAAAAAATTAAAATCAAATGATTTGGATCTAAGAACATGAAGATATGCATGACTAGGTCTAGAATAGAATAGTTCTATAGATAGTTTGCATGTCTTTGATTTATTTGATTAAACATTATTTTAGATCTCTTATTTACTGTTTCTGATATTATAAGTGTTATAATTAAATCGATAAACAGAAATAAAATTATTTAATTTTAAATATCATATAGATATGATAGATGCATGACTAGACTAATTGTAGAATAGTTCTACATAATTGTCTAGATTAGGTAATTTATTTTGATTAGATCAATTTCAATCTAATTTTTCAGATTATTATGTGATAATTTAGATCTGAAAATATGCATGAATTGATACATGAGATGTATTGCAAAATATGCCTTGATTAGATCTAAATTTGTATATTGAGATATATTGATATAGATCTATAACTGTTTTGTAGATTTACATTTCTGATTAGGCGTTCTCGGCCGTCCGGTCATAAGAACGAAAAAGGGTTTAAAGCCCTCTCTTCCCATTCGATTGGGTGTTCTATGATGTGTAGGGGTGCTGCGTATTCGTCCTTAATGCAGAAAACCCAAAACTTACTATTCTTGCAAAACCATATCCTGAAACCCTAGGATTTATTGTGCAATTTTATTTATGAACCCAACTTATTAAGATTAAGGTTTATGGAATATTAATTAGTCTAAAATTGAGAATTTCAGATCTAAGACATATTCATAATACTGGGTTCGGGCTTGGGTAGCCAATTAGGATCTAACGGTTGATCAAACCGAATCAAGAGTTGGTATAGATGGGATCAACAATGCTTAAATGTGACACAGCCTAATAGGATTAATCTGGTCAAGATCGAGTCACGATCAAGCAAGACCTAATTAGGCTCAGAGGTTAGAGTCTGGATTGTAGGCTACCAATTGGTTCTGACTCAACAATTTGGTGTCTAAGGTAAGTTTGGCACAGACGACGACTGGTTTTTAATTGAAAGCTACTCGACCTGAATGCGTTCATGTGCGAGTTAACGGCATATTCCTTCTACCGATCTCACTTACCTGGCCATATCTGTTGACACAGTTCTGATCTGAGGTGGTCAATAATTCGAGCTGACCCATGCCACTAGGTTAGTCATAATTGTTATGACTAAGCCAAGTCTAGTTTAATGAGACTAAATCAATTCTCCCTAAGAAAAGATTAAGTCCGAGGTCTTCCACCATTGTAGACGTGCGGGCCCTTCCCGGGGTGATTGTTCTGGCTGATACAGTGCTAGTTGCACCGGAAGACGCAACCATGTCTATTAGGCATTGGATGCTATGGGCTGGAGGATGAGTTGGGCTCAATATTCTGGATACGGTGAGAGACCCAATTAGGAACCCAGTCTATGCAAATGGTGGGTTTGACTTAACTGAGTGGATCAATATTCCGCGATACGGTTGAGATCATGAATTAGAGACCAAGTTTGGTGCACCATGATAGAGAATCATTTGAACAAGAGTTCGTTCACTCATTGGCTAACCCATCACACAATAACTGTTAGGTGATGTATGAGTCAGTTGGTGAGACCGCACCACCCACTAGAAATCATCAATACCGGAGATTTTTGCATCTCTACAAGGAGTGTAGGATCCGAGAAAATAGTGGGAGCTAATTTGTTTAAAAATAAAATCCCTAAACAAAATTGGTCAAGTCAAATTATAGTATCAACTAGAATCTTTGACTCTCTACAGGAAAATGTCTGCGTCCAACCCACTGGCACGTATCCTAGACACACATAGACTGACTGACCACATTATAAAGATTGGCTCAGGAACTACAAAAATGTTTTGGGTTCAGAGAAGTTAACACATTTTTGGACCAGACCCTCCCCCTTACCACTCGTCCATCCACTGAACAGAGAGCGTCTCTGGAAAAATGGATTGACGAAGACAATAAGGCAGATACTACATGTTGGGCTCGATGTCTGATGAGCTCCAGCGCCAACATGAAGATATCGGGACTGCTCGCCAAATGTTGGCTCACCTACAGGAGATGTTTGGTGAACAGAGTTGCGCAGCCAAATATTAAGTCACGAAATGACTTTTTAAGGCTAAGATGCGTGATGGGCAGTCAGTCCAAGAATCACTGTCTGACAATGATCAAGGACATGGGAAGAGCTTGAGAAAGCTCGGTGAAGTTGGACTTGATTTGCAGAACAATATATTCTGCAATCCTGACTTGATGCATATGGGCAATTCATCATGAATTACCACATGCATAAACTTCAAATTCCTTGGCCGAGTTGATGAATTATGTGTTACCGCTGAGCTTTTCTATGAAAGGTTCTAAAGGCTCAGTTCTTGCTATGGAACAGAGACTCTTCCAAAAGAAAAGTCTTATGGAAAGAAAGAAAGTCTGTGAAAAGCAAAGGTAGAAGATCAAAAGAAGAAGGCAGAACAAGAAAGTCGATGGCAAAGGAAAGTGTTTCATTGCAACAGCGACGGCCATTGGAAGCGAACTGCCCTACTTACCGGCCACCCTAAAGAAAAGAAGGAAGGTCCTTCTGGAGGTATGCTCGTTATTGAGTCTAACCTTACGTTTCTTCTGCATCCAGTTGGGTGCTTGACTCTGGTTCTAGTGCTCATCTGTACACTTCTATGCAGGTCTTGAGGATAGCAGGAGAGCTGAGGGATGGAGACAGATCCTCACGTCGTAATGGAGCAAGAGTTGCTGCAGTAGCCGTGGGAACATACCTCTGCGATTACCATCTTGGTTTAGACTTATTTTAAAAGACTGTTATTATGTGGCCTAGCAGCTAGCAGGAATTTGATTTCTGTTTCATGCTTAGCACAGAAGGTTATTTGATCACCTTCTTTAAGGACCATTGTAACATTCTTTATGAAAGAAATAAAATTGCAAATGGTTTCCTTGTTAAGCGTCTTATTAGTTGCATATGATGTACCTGTTTTAACTATCGAGCAAACGTGAATGCCAAACGACCTAGGGATAGTCCAAACGACATAGATATCTATGGCACCTGAGATTGGTCATATAGCAGAAGATAGGATTAAACAAATTGGAGAAAAATGGGCTATTGAGTCCATTGACTTTTGAGTCATATCCAACTTGTGAATTTGTCTTCAAGGCAAAATGACTAAACTCCCTTTTGTGGACATGGGAGAGGGCCAAGATCTCCTTGCCTAGTACATACTGATGTGTGCGCCCATTGATGTGCCGGCTAGAGGCAATTTTGTCTACTTCATTACCTTTTACGATGATCTGTCTAGGTATGGGTATGTGTATCTTATGAGACAAAGTCTGAGAAGCCTTTTGAAAAGTTCAAAGAATTCAGACATGAAGTAGAAAAAACAAACTGAAAAACCATTAAGGTTCTTCGATCAGATCGAGGAGGTGAATACCTTAGCTGGGAATCCTAGACTATCTTAAGGAAAATGGCATAGTCTCTCAATGGACTCCACCAGGAACACCTCAACTCAACGGGGTTTCAGAATGGAGAAATCGGACTCTATTGGATATGGTTCGATCCATGATGAGCTTCACAGACCTCCCTGATTTCCTTTAGGGACATTCATTATTAACTTCAATCTATTTACTGAATAGGGTTCCCTCTAAAACCATTCCTACCACACCGTATGAGATATGACACGGTAAGAAACCAAGTCTGAGTCATCTCAAAATTTGGGGTTGTCCGGCTTATGTCAAAAGACAACAAGTGGACAAGTTAGAGTTTAGGTCCTTTAGAGCTCGATTCATAGGATATCCTAAAGAGTCATTAGGATACTATTTCTACATTCCAGAAGACCACAATGTGATTGTGAGTCGACATGCCATATTTCTTGAAAAATAGTTTATTCAAGATAGTGGTGTTGGAAAGCAAATTAAGCTTGATGAGAAAGTCTCACAAGCAGAACGAGCTAAGGACCAAGTGGAACCAAATCAGGTTGAGCCAATAAGAACACTACCTCCTCCACCTCGTAGATCGGAAAGAGTTTCCCGTCCCCCTGAAAGATACTTAGGTATTATTTCAGAGGATATAGAGGAAATGTTCCTCATAGGTAATGGTGCTCATGGTGATGATCCCAAAACCTACAACGAGGCGATATCAGATATCGACTCCGAGAAATGGCTTGAGGCAATGAAGTCAGAAATTGACTCGATGCACTCAAACCAAGTCTGGACCTTGGTAGATCCACCAGAAGGTATAGTACCTATTGGGTGTAAATGGATCTTCAAGAGAAAGATTGGTGCAGATGGGAATGTGGAGACATTCAAGGCTAGACTTGTGGCAAAAGGTTATAGTCAACGCGAAGGCATTGACTATCAGGATACCTTTTCCCCGGTAGCTATGCTAAAATCCATCCGCACATTGCTTGCCGTTGCAGCCTATTTCGATTATGAAATATGGCAAATGGACGTGAAAATGGCATTCCTAAATGGATATCTTGAGGAAGATATCTATATGGAACAGCCGCTAGGTTTCACATCCAGTGATACTGATCACAAGGTTTGCAAGCTGCAAAGGTCCATATATGGACTTAAGCAAGCATCTCGGAGCTGGAACACTCATTTCAATGATGTGATCAAAAAGTTTGGTTTCATCAAAAATGAAGAGGAAACCATGTGTTTTCAAAAGGGTCAGTGGGAGCGCTGTTGTCTTCCTCGTATTGTATGTACGTGGATGACATCCTCCTTATTGGGAATGATATTCCCATGTTGACATCAGTCAAAATATGGTTGTCTAGAGGAATTCTCCATGAAAGACCTAGGTGAAGCATCCTTTATTCTAGGAATTAAGGTCTATAGGGATAGACCGAATAGGATGCTAGGACTTTCACAGAAGATGTACATAGAGGAAGTACTAAAGAGGTTTAGTATGGAAAACTCTAAGAGGGGATTAGTACCCTTCAGACATGGTATTCATCTTTCCAAGAAGATGTGCCCCAGCACACCTGAGGAAATAGAACGCATGAGCAAGATCCCTTATGCTTCTGCAATAGGGAGCCTCATGTATGCCATGCTTATGTACACGACCTGATATAGCCCATGCTGTGAGTGTCATGAGCAGATATCAGTCAAATCCAGGTGAAGAACACTGGACTTCTGTGAAATGTATCCTTAAGTACTTGAAGAAGAACTAAGGATATGATGTTGGTCTTTGGTAATGGAGAACTCCAAGTTCAGGGATACACAGACTCGGACTTTTATGTCCGATGTAGATGATCGAAAGTCGACATCTAGGAAGTCTATTTGTGTGCAATGGTGGAGCTGTCAGCTTGGAAGAGTTTCAAGCAAACTGTGATAGCAGATTCCACCATGGAAGCAGAATATATCGCTGCATCAGAGGCTGCAAAGGAAGCATTCTGGTATAAGAAGTTTGCTTATCAGAAATTGGAGTAATGCCATCAGATGCCATTCTCTGTTACTGCGACAACAATGGCGCCATAGCCCTTGCTAAGGAGCCGAGGTCTCACCAGAAATCCAAGCACATCGAGCGGCGATACCATCTCATCCATGATTACCTCGAGAAGGGTTACGTCGAGGTCAAGAGAGTCAACTCCACAGACAATGTGGCAGACCCACTTACAAAGCCGTTGGGCCAGCAGAAGATCGAAGCCCACCTTGAGAAGATGGGACTTAGACTTGTAGCCAATTGGCTTTAGGACAAGTGGGAGATTGTTAGATATATGTGCCCTAGAAGCCAGAATTGGCTGACACTTGTAATACACTTCTAGGGGCAAAATTATAATTTTGACTATAATTAATAAAATGGGTTATTTTCTATCACATATGTGTATTTAGTGTCTGTGATACATCCTTTGAGTTAATGGTAATGATAATTCATATTTTCAAGAGTTGAAAATTTAAGACATGAATAATCATTATTAACTCATAAAATGCTCCCGACCATAGGATCATCACGAGGATGGTGATTGATCCGGAAGGTTGGTATACGATCGCTTCTCTTTAGTAGATGAGTCTTGAGTCTACGGTGTGGAGACACCAGAGCGAGAGTACAGGTACTCGTTAGAGAATGAGGGCACTGAGCGTGACCACCTCGAGTAGTCATAAGGAAGTCTACCTTCTCGTCAATGACTGACTCGATGCTGCAGTGGTGTATCTGGTTCTTTGACCTGAGATGCATCGACAGTTCACCTTGAGGGTGTTATAGTTTGACTACACCATTACTCGGTCTCCTAGCCATATGGAACCCTGAGGTGTATGTTGGCTATAGACATGTTCATTGTAGGAACTGGATTGCATCCAAGATGGAATCTATCTACCTCGGTGGTAGAGGAGCAGCCCTATGATGATCATGAGAATCAAGTCCATGAAGCCCATGGCCATGGCAGAGAGTGAAATAATAGAAAGAGTTTCTATTTAGGTTTTCACATTGGACTCGAATCGAAATGATTACATCATATGACAGAGACTTAGGGTTTGACGAGTTCACCTTAACCCTAATCTGATCGGGGCTCAAGATAGAAGAACTTAATCACACAGGTAGCTGCACCAAGAGGTTCGCATTCAGCTCTGATGGGTTGCCACCATATACTGCTAGGTGTCACTGGTGGATTTTGGGAGCAATTAGAATGATTTAGATGATCGATCATTCTAGCTGTATCTGAATCAGAAGAGTTCTGATCCATCGAAAGGAGTTTCGATGATGTCTATGATAGAGATCATGACATATCCCATTACCATACAGAACTGAACCTAACTGGGTCACACAAACAAGGGTTTGAATCTGGATGATCATCAATTGAACTGATCTAGTTCAATTGATCTTGAATGAGATTCAATTAGGTTCAAGGAAATCGTGCTAGCACTCGATTGAACCTAACGTTCTTCTTTTACTATCATAAATAAGTTATGTCCTGAACTGAGCCAAATGGAGTTTGTGCTCAATCAGAGTACCTTCATATGGTCTGACTGGAGGTTGTCCAAGGTCAGAATAAGGTTGTCTTAATTTGTAAGAGACATTACCTGCCAATTTTTGGTCACCTGCCATTTCTTGTTCTTTGACTTTGGTCAAAGTCTACCTTTGACTAGTCAAACGTTGACCATTCACCCTTTGACTTTTGACCACATGTCATGCACCTATTGGAGAGCTGGTGGGGGCCTGTCCCCCTGCCAGAACCTGGCAAGGAGAAGGGGCGCACGCCAATGGGGCGTGAGCCCAAGTAGGAGGCGCCTAGGAGTCCTTGTTGGAGAAGGACTCCACCTCCCTTTTGGATTCCAATCAGAGTTCTACTAAGAATCCAGTTTGACTGGTCTTAGGCACCCTCTAAGGAGGAATCCAGGGGTCTCTATTCCAACCAATCAGATTTAGATCTGATTTCACAAAGGGTTGTGATTGGTTGAGAGGAAGAGGAGTTGGATCACAAGAGGTCTATAAATAAGACCCTGCGCCCAACCCTAATTCTAATGCTATTAGATACGCCCCAAGGCTGCCTCTCCCCTCCTTCTCCACGCCATAGTCTCTTCTCCTCTTGCTCTCCACGTCCAAAAGGTGTTTTGGACTTAGTTTGGTGTGATTCAGATCAAGGAAAGGCGATCAAAAGCAAGAAGGCTGCGTTGTTGCAAAAGGACGACTGCAGATCTTCAAAAGAGTTTTGAAGATCCTCCAGATCTGATTTTTGGAAGTGTGATAGAGAAGAAGAGGATCTCCAGATCCAACCCGAGTGGATACCGGTAGAGGCCAGGTGCTTGCGTGGCTAAGATCCAGAACCTTCCGCTGCAATCAGGATCATCTACAGGGTAATAGGATTACCCAAACCAGGTAAATTGAATTTGATTTAATTTATCTTATTTTATTTTATTTATTAAAATAATAAGAATCAGATCTGAAACATATCAAGATCTGATTAAGATCAAGAGAAAATTTTTGAAATATATCTCTTGATCTAATCAGATCTGGACGAACCTGGATCGGGAAATCAGGATTTCCCTTCAGTTGTTGCAGTACAGAGGAATGGCATCTGATGGCATCACTCCTATCTCTGCGACTAACTTCTTATATCAAAATGCCTTCTTTGCAGCTTCTGACGCAGCGATGTATTCTGCTTCCATGGTGAAATCTGCTATCACTGTCTGCTTGAAATTTTTTCAACTGATAGCTCCACCATTGCACATAAATAGACTCCCAGATGTCGACTTTCGATCATCTACATCGGACATAAAATTCGAGTCTGTATATCCCTAAACTTGGAGTTCTCCATTATCAAAGACCAACAACATATCCTTAGTTCTTCTTAAGTACTTAAGGATATATTTCATAGAAGTCCAGTATTCTTCACCTAGATTCGACTGTTATCTGCTTGTGACACTCATAGCATGGGCTATATCAGGTCATGTACATAACATGGCGTACATGAGGCTCCCTATTGCTAAAGCATAAGGCATCTTGCTTATACATTCTATTTCCTTAGGTGTGCTAGGGCACATCTTCTTGGAAAGATGAATGCCATGTCTGAAGGGTACCAAACCCCTCTTAGAGTTTTCCATGCTAAATCTCTTTAGCACTTCCTCTATGTACATGTTTTATGAAAGTCCTAGCATCCTATTTGGTCTATCTCTATAGACCTTAATTCCTAAAATTAAGGATGCTTCTCCTAGATCTTTCATGGAGAATTCTTTAGATAACCACATTTTAACTATTGTCAACATGGGAATATCATTCCCAATAAGGAGGATGTCATCCATGTACAATATGAGGAAGACAACAGTGCTCCCACTAACCTTTTTGAAGACACGTGGCTCCTCATTCTTGATGAAACCAAACAATTTGATCACATCATTAAAACAAGCGTTCCAGCCCCGAGATGCTTGCTTAAGTCCATATATGGACCTTTGCAGCTTGCATACCTTATGATCATCATCACTGGATGTGAAACCTAGTAGCTGTTCTATATAGATATCTTCCTCAAGATATCCATTTAAGAATGTCTTTTTCACGTCAATTTGTCATATTTCATAATCGAAATAGGCTTCAACAGCAAGCAATGTGCGGATGGATTTAAGCATAGCTACTGGCGAAATGGTTCCTGATAGTCAATGCCTTCACGTTGACTATAACTTTTTGCCACTAATCTAGCCTTGAATGTTTCCACATTCCCATCTGCACCAATTTTTCTCTTGTAGATCCATTTACATCCAATAGGTACTATACCTTCTGGTGGATCTACCAAGGTTCAGACTTGGTTTGAGTGCATCGAGTCAATTTCTGACTTCATTGCCTCTAACCTTTTCTCGGAGTCGATATTCGATATCACCTCATTATAGATTTTAGGATCATCACCATGAACCCTATTTCCTACGAGGAACATTTTCTCTACTTTCTCTGAAATAGTACCTAAGTACCTCTCAGTGGGTCGAAAAATCCTTTTCGATCTATGAGGTGGAGGAGGTGGTAATTTGGATTGGCTTAACCTAATTTGGTTCCATTTGGTCCTTAGCTCGTTGCTCTTGTGAGACTTTCTCCTAGAGCTTGATCTGCTTTCCAATGCCGCTATCTTGAATAAACTATTTTTCAAGAAAGATGACATGTCGACTCACAATCACATTGTGATCTTCTGAAATGTAGAAATAATATCCTAATGACTCTTTAGGATATCCTATAAATCGAGCTCTGAGGGACCTAAAGTCTAACTTATCCGCTTATTGTCTTTTGACATGAGCCGAACAACCCCAAATTCTGAGATGACTTAGACTTAGTTTCTTACCATGCCATATCTCACACGGTATGGTAGAAATGGTTTTAGAAGGAACCCTATTTAGTAAGTATATTGCAGTTAACAAACAGTATCTCCAAAGAAAATCAAGGAGGTCTGTGAAGCTCATCATGGATCGGACCATATCTAATAGGATCTGGTTCCTCAGTTCTGAAACTCCATTGAGTTGAGGTGTTCCAGGTGGAGTCCATTGAGAGATTATGCCATTTTTCTTGAGATAGTCCAGGAATTTTTGACTAAGGTATTCACCTCCTCGATCTGATCAAAGAACCTTAATGGGTTTTCCAATTTGCTTTTCTACCTCATGTCTGAATTCTTTGAACTTTTCAAATGCTTCAGACTTATGTCTCATAAGATACACATACCCATACCTAGACAAATCATCGATAAAGGTTATGAAGTAGATAAAGTTGCCTCTAGCCGGCATATCAAATGGGCCACATACATCAGTATGTACTAGGGCAAGAAGATCCATGGCCCTTTCCCCATGTCCTATAAAAGAGAGTTTAGTCATTTTGCCATGAAGACAAGATTCACGAATTGGATATGACTCGAAAGTCAATAGACTTAATAGCCCAATTTTCTCCAATTTGTTAACTCTATCTTCTGCTATATGACCTAGTCTTAAGTGCCATAGATACCTATCATTTGGACTATCCCTAGGTCGTTTCATGGTATTCACATTTTGCTCGATTTGAAAAATAGATACATCAACATTTAACTGATAAAGATCGTTAATAAGGAAACCATTTGTAATTTTATTTCTCTCATAAAGAATATTACAGTGATCCTTAAGAAAACTAATTACATAGCCTTCTAATGCAAGGCAAGAAATAGAAATCAAATTCCTGCTTGCTGTAGGCACATAATAACAATCTTTTAACACTAAGTCGAAACTAGATGGTAGTCGAAGAGGATATGTTTCCATAGCCACGGTAGCAACTTTTGCTTCATTTTCGATGCACAGAATCATCTCACCATCCCTTAGCCTCCTACTGTCCTTAAGACCCTGCATAGAAGTGCACAAGTGAGCACTAGAAGTAGAGTAAAGCACCCAACTGGATGCAGAAGAAACTATAAGGTTAGACTCAATAACGAGCATACCTCCAGAAGGACCTGCCTCCTTCTTTAGGGTGGCCAGGTAAGTAGGGCAGTTCTGCTTCCAATGGCCATCATTGTTGCAATAAAAATACTTTCCTTTGTCAGCGGCCTTCTTCTTCAGCTTTGCCTTTTTCTTCTTTCCTCTTTCCATCTTCTACTTTTTCGTAGACTTTTTCTTCTTTCCAAAAGACTTTCTCTTGAAAGAAGTCTATTCCATAGCAAGCACTGAGCCTTTAGAACCTTTCATGGAAAGCTCAGCGGTAACCAACATGTTCATAAGTTTGGCCAAGGAATTTTGAAGTTTATGCATATGGTAGTTCATGATGAACTGCCCATATGCATCAGTCAAGAATTACAAAATTATATCATTCTACAAATCCAAGTCCAATCTCACTCTGAGCTTCTCAAGCTCTTCCAAATCCTTGATCATCATCAGACAATGATCTTGGACTGACTACCCATCACGCATCTTAGCCTTGAAAAATCATTTAGTGACTTGATACTTGGCTGTGTGACTCTGTTCACCAAACATTTCTTGTAGGTGAGCCAACATTTGGCGAGCAGTCCTGATATCTTCATGTTGGCACTGAACTTCATCAGACATCGAGCCCAATATGTAGTACCTGAAATTGTTATCTTCATCCATCCATTTATCTAGAGACGCTCTTTGTTCAGTGGATGGACGAGCTGGTAAGGTGGGAGGGTTCTGATCTAATACATGAGTTCTTAAAATCTAAAATGATTTTGAAGTTCTGGAGCCAATCCTTGTAATTTGGTTCGGTCAGTCTATGGATGTCCAGGATTCGTGCTAATGGGTTAGATATAGACATTTTCCTATAGAGACTCAAAGTTTCTAGTTAGATATTGTAATTAATACTTCACCAACTTATTTAGGAATTTTATTTTTAAACAAATTAGCTTCCACTATTTTCTCAGATTCCTACACTCCCTCTGTAGAAATGCAAAAATCTTCACGATTAATGATTTTTAGTGGGTGGTGCGGTCCCACCAACTGACTCATCACCTCACCTAATCGTTATTTGTGATGGATTAGCCAATGAGTGAACAACTCTTGTTCAATAATTTTCTAATCAAGATGCACCCAAACTTGGTCTCTAATTCATGAATCTCACTATGTCCGAAATATTGATCCACTCCTTAGTTAAGTAAGACCCACCATTTGTATAGATTGGATTTTCTAATTGAGTCTCTTACCATATCCAAAATATTGAGCCCAATCCATCCTCCAGCCCATAGCATCCAATGCCTAATAGACATGGTTGCATCTTTCCAATGCAACTAAGCCACTATAACTAGTCAAGAACAATCAACCCCGGGGAGGGCCCGTACATCTACAATGATGGAAAACCTTAGACTTAATCTTTTCTTAGGAAGATTTGATTTAGATCTCATTAAACTAGACTTGACATAGTCATAACCATTATGACTAACCTAGTGGCATGGGTTAGCTTGGATTATTAACCACCTTAGATCAAAATTGAGCTAAAAAACATGGCCAAGTAAGTGAGACCGGTGGAAGGGATATGCCATTAACTCGACAAGAACACATTCGAGTCGAGTGGCTCCCAATTAAAAACCAGTCAGTCGTATCTGCCAAACTTACCTTAGACACCAAAATGTTGAGCTAGAACCAATTGAGTTAGCCTACAATCAGACTCTAACCATTGAGCCTAGTTAGGTCTTAGCTTGATCGATCACTCATGTGACTCGAACTTAACCCAGACTTAATCTTATTAGGTTGGTCAATTTAGCACTGTTGATCCCATCTAACCAACTCTTGATTCAGTTTGATCAACTGCTTATACCTAATTGACCTACCCAAGCCCGAACCCAATATTATGAATATGTCTTAGATCTAAAATTTTTAATTTTAGATCTAATTAATATTTCATAATCTTAATTCTTAATTAAGTTTAGGGTTCATAAATAAAATATGTAAATAAAATTTTAGAGTTTCAGGATCTAGGATTTTGCAGAAAGTAAGTTCTTGATTTCTGATTAAGGACGAATGCACAGCACCCCTACACATCATAAGAACATCCCATCGAATGAGAAGAGAGGGTATTTAAATCCTACTTTGTTCTTATGATCGGACGGCCAAGGGGAATGACTTAATCAGAAATATAAATTTACAAAACTAGTTAGATCTACATCATATATCTCATATATAAAATTTGATCTAACTTAATATATGTTTTGTATACATCTCATGTATCATGCATGCATGTTTTTCAGATCTAAATTATCTCATAATTATATAAAAAGTTAGATTTAAATTAATCAGATCAAAATAAATTCTAATCTAGATAACTATGTAGAACTATTTTACAACTAGTCTAGACATGCAATCATCATATCTTATATGATCTAAAAATTAAATAATTTTATTTTCTATTTTTTAGATCTTATTATAATATTTAAAATCATCAAAAAATAAAAAATAAATAGATCTAAAATTATAATTTAATCAAAATAAATCATGATCATGCAAGACTACGTATAGAACTATTCTATTTTACAGCTAGTCATGCATATTGTAGAACTTAGATCTATATTATTTAATTTTAATTTTTTTTCTAATTTTAGATCTAATCATATCTCATGTGATATTTAAAATTATCTAATTTTTTAGATTAAAATAAATTAAAAATTAGATCTAAATAATTTTTATTGAACCTGGCTCTTATACCAGTTGAAGGGAAAATCCTAATTTCCCGGATCAGGTTCATTCAGATCTGATCGGATCAAGAGAGATATTTTAAAAATTTTTCTCAAGCATCCATATTAGATATAAGATGGTTCAGATCTAATTTTATGGATCTAATAAATGAAAATAAAAATAAATTAAATCTAATTTAATTTATACCTTGATTGGGTAATCTGATTACCCTTTGATGATCCTGCTGAGTGCTTGAGGTTCTGGATCTAGCCACGCAAGCACCTACCTCTACCAGTATCTACTTGGGCTGGATCTAGAGATCTTGTACATCTTTATCACTTTTTCAAAAATTAGATCTAGATCTGATTTAGAGGATCTTTAAAACTCTTTCTGAAGATCAGTAGATGTCTCTGCAGCAGTGCTGCCTTCTTCCTTTCTCGTCAGCCTTTTCTTGCATGGATCGCACCAAACTGAAGCCCAACTACCCTTGGACGTGGAGAGGAGAGAGAGGGTTAGAAGATGGAATGGAGGAGGGAGAGGGGCAGCATTGGGGGATGGGCTAAGAGGAACTCTCTGAAAGTTGGGTGCAGACATGGTTTGTTTATAGACCGTGCTACGCCATGCAGTGCTACATCATCCCAGCAAATCACATTGCTTTGTGCAATTAGATCTAAATCTGATTGGTGGGATGACATCACTTGAACCAATTAGATGAGAGCCCCATAAATTCATCCTTAGATGGTGCCTAAGACTGATCAAAGTCTATAGGTAAGGATCACCTAAGTTGAATCCAAGAAGCAACCTGGAGTCCCATTTGTATGGGACTCCAGGCGTCCCTATCCATGGGCGCACGCCATCCTAGGCATGCACCCCCTCCTTTTTAAATTCTAGTGAGGGGACAAGCCTCTATCTACTCTTCAATAAGTGCATGATACATGGGCAGATGTCCAAGGATCAAAGGTCAATGTTTGACCAAAGTTAAAGGACAAGAATTAGCAGGTGACAGAAAATGGTAGATGTTGTCTTAAATTTATCTCATAAATTAAGACAATCTTTTTTTGATCTGGATAAGCTCTATTCAGATCAAGTAAAGGTACCTAAGCGAGCATAAACTTATTTGGCTCAATCAAGATAATTTTTAATGATAGAAAAAGGAGAATGTTAGGTTCAATCATGTGCTACCACGATTTCCTTAAACTTAATTGAATCTAATTCAATTAAATTAAATTGAGTTAGTCCAATTGATGATATCAAGATCCAAACCCTTATTTGTGTGATCCAATTAGATTTAGTTTTGTATGATAATAGGATATGTCACGATCTCCATCATCGACATCATCAAAACTTTTTTCGATGGATCAGAACTCTTTTAATTCAGACAACTGGAATGATCGATTATCTAAATCATTCTAATTACTCCCAAAATCTACCAGTGACCCCTAGCAGTATATGGTGGCAACCCATCAAAACTGAAAATGAATCTCTTAGTGCAGCTACTTGTGTGATTAAGTTCTTCTATCTTGAACTCCGATCAGATTAGGGTTAAGGTGAACTCGTCAAACCCTAATTTCTATCATATGATTTAATCATTCGATTCAACTTCGATGTGAAAATCTTAATAGAAACTCCTATTATTTCACTCTCTGCCATGGCCATGGGCTTATGGACTTCATTCTCATGATCATCATAGGGCTGCTCCTTATCCACCGAGGTAGATAGATTCCCTCTGGGTGCGATCTAATTCCTACAATGAACATGCTATAGCCAACATACACCTTAGGATTTTGAATGGCTAGGAGATCGAGTCATGGTGTAGTCAAACTATAATACCCTCAAGGTGAACTATCGATGTATCTCAGGTCAAAGAACCAGACACACCACTGCAGCTTCAAGTCAGTCATCGATGAGAAGGTAGACTTTCTTATGACTACTCGAGGTGGTCACACTCAGTGCCCTCGTTCTCTAACGAGTACCTATACTCTCACTCTGGTGTCTAAACACCGTAGACTCAAGACTCATCTACTATAAAGAAGTGATTGTAGACTAACCTTTCGGATCAATCAACATTCTCATGATGATCCTACGGTCAGGAGCATTTTATGAGTTAATAAATGAAAATCATGTCTTAAATTTTCAACTCTTGAAAATATAAATTATCATTACCATTAACTCAAGGGATGTATTACAGACACTAAATACACATTTATGATAGAAAATAACTCATTTTATTATTTATAGTTAAAATTATAATTTTGCCCCTAGAAGTGTATTACAAGTGTCAACCAATTCTGATTTCTAGGGCACACATATCTAACAATCCAAGTAAGGATCCTCTACTCTCTATTTCTCCTTCGTAGGGGTGATGGGTATGCTAGCCTAAGTGCTTCTCCTTGAGACTGATTTCTGACATCTTGGTGGAACTACCATCGGGGGCTGTCGAATGGCCTGCACCATTTTGGTAAGGCCCTGAATTCACTGCATCAGTAGGTTAAACTGCTCCAGATCTACCATGATTGTCGATGGAGGTGGTGGCTGAAGTGCTGGTGATGGAGCAGGAATAGATGGATCTAGCTCAGACCTTGAAGAAGAAGGTCGATAGGATCGATTGAGCACTCCTTTAAGAATAAGAGTACCTCAAAAATAGAGGTCCCTTCCTCCAGCGCTAATTTTGTTGGTGCAGAATTTGGTTGACATTGGATTGAGCTGGAGTTGAGGAAGATAAGATTATCGTCGGTGACCTATAAAATAAAGTCCCATCTGGAGTCGATAGTGGTGGCTCCAGTAGGACCCTCCGACGATCAAGTCAGCTCTTCTGATCAATAGAAAAGGAGTGCTCTAAAAAGAGTTTGGCAGAGTTTCAAGAAGGAGAAGAGAGCTTAGAGAAAATATATTTGGAGGATCCCTTTTTATAGATGGAGCTTGTAGCAGATTGATAGTGATAGCTGCAGCTATCTGGTAGCGGACCGCTCGAGGCCTAGTGGAGTCTATTATGAAGGAGCGTGCTATCTATAGCATCGCTTGTAGCAAATTGATGATGATAGTCATAGCTATCCGGTACTAAGCTCGGGGCCATATGGTGTTTGGTATGGAGAGGGAGAGGCATCATCAGACTAATAGTGATTGTTGGTTGATATTGAATAATTGAAGTTTAGAGGAAGTAGGCATTGGTCAGCGAGAAGCTTTGACCTACACCAATTCCAGAAGAGTTTGGACTCCTAAAGGGGATACCGATAGAGGGGATCATTCGGGAGGAATGCTAGCTGAAATCTGAAAGCAGTCTGCTGAAAAAATTCGACTGAAGGAGAAGTTCGGAAGGAGTTTGGCTCTCGGAGGAATCTGACCGAAGAAAAAATTTGGAAGGAGTTTGGCTCCTATAGAAACTTGACTGAAGGAGGAGTTCAGAAGGAGTTCGACTCCTATAGAAATCTGACTGAAGGAGAGATCTGGAAGAAGTTCGGCTCTTGTAGAAATCTGACCGAAGAATAAATCTAGAAGGAGTTCAGCTCCTATAGAAACTTGACTCAAGGAGGAGTTTGGCTCCTACATACATCCATCTGAAGGAGAGAATCAGAAGGAGTTTGGCTCCTGGAGGAGTTCGACTGCGGAAATAATCAGGGAGGAGTTCGACTGCTGGAGAAGTTCGGAAAGAGTTCGACTCCTTTAGACATCCGTCCGAAGGAGAGATCCGGAAGGAGTTCGGCTCCTATAGACATCCGACTGAGGGAGAAATTCGGAAGGAGTTCAGCTCTTGGAGGAGTCCAACTATGGGAGAAGTCCGAGAGGAGTTTGATTGGGGCTCAGCTATTGAAGAGTTCGGCCGACTGAAGGAGTTTGGCTATGGTTTGGCCATTGGAAGAGTTCGACTGGCTGAAGGAGTTTGGCTAATGTTTGGCCGCTAGAGGAGTTTGGCTGGGATTCGATCACTAGAGGAGAATTTTCGATCGAAGCTCTTCTGTGATTATCAATTGCATTAGGCTAAGCATCAAGCTGGACTTCGGTGGGAGTGGGGTTTATCCCCAACAATAATAGTCAATCAAAATAACATCATCAAAATCAACAAGATAAAATATTGAATCACTTAATATGCAATTGACTAATACTTTAAATCAACAAGACAATATTTTAATAAACTTTTAATTGAATGGTAGGAGTAATTATCAATTTACCGAAACCAACTTATCTCCAAGAATATTAACTCCTCCATCTTTCATTTTGTGCCTTGACCATCTACAATTAAGGTGCCATTCACTTTTGGATTAGAGGAATGTCAAGCACACTTGCACTCATAAAGATCAAGTGTATCTTGGTACCCAAGCTAACTTGGGTCCTTTGAGGTCAGTATCAATGGTTTTTTTTGGAATCCAAATTTGCTTGATCTTTATACGTTTATATGTATTAGCCTAACAATCAAATGATTTATATTCGGCTTTGTTGCATTTAAAGCATGTATTAAGTTTCTTATCAAAGTTATATTTATCCACAGAAATTTTTGTATACCTTAGTTTTGCAAAGGAGTTAGCTTTAGATGTCATATTTTATTTGTTTATTGATATATCCAGATTTTGTGAACTAATGAGAAAGTTATCTATAATTAATTTTAATTTATTCATTTTATTTTTTAAAATTTCATTCTTTTCTAACAAATCTTATTGTTTAACTAATAATTCATTCTTTTCATCTACTATGGATTTTAATCTATCTACTTCTTTTTGTAGACTCTCATTTTATTTAATAAAGTTATCTTGTTTTGTTTGCAAATCTTTCTTATCTTCTTCTAATCTATCATTATTTTTATTCAAATTTTGATTATCCTTCTTAAGCCCTTTGTTTCTTTTAAATAGCCTTTTAAAATTATTAAATAATTCACAAAATGCATTATGTAGTTCATCAAAAGTAAAATCATTAGATTGATTTAAGCTTACCTCTTAATTGTGAGTCATCAAGCATAGGTTTGTCTCTTCTTCACTCAAGGATGACTCTTCTTCAGAATTTGTGCCTTTACTACTTTTCCAATTAGTCAAAACAGCTTTTCTTCTTAATTTTCTTAAGCTTTTTTTGAATGGAGGATAGTCCTTTCTATATTTTCTAAGTTGATTCTTTTCCTCTTTTTCTCTTCTTGGTTCAAAATTTTTCTTCTTTATCATGAATCACATAAACCTTCTTGTAATCATCAACATTTCTTTGTCATCTTTCGAATCCTTAGTAAAGTCACTTGAACTTTCTTCAATGGCTGATGACTTGAGTGCAAGGGTTATCTTCTTCATCTTTTCTTCCTCCATGCTTTGGTTCGTATTGAGCTCATGTGTCTTGAGCAATCTGATTAATTCTTCTAAGGAAAGCTTGCTAAGGTTCTTGGCTTCTTGAATTACTGTTACTTTTGCTTCCCAAGCCTTCAGTAAGGACCTAAGAATTTTGCATACAAGATCACTATTAGAATAGTCTTTTCTATGACTCCTTAATTCATTTATAATTTCAGTAAATCTTGTAAACTTATCACTTATTGTCTCATGAGGTTCCATTTTAAACAACTCATATTTATGAACCAATATGTTTATTTTAGATTCTTTAACTGGACTTGTACCCTCATGGGTCACTTTAAGTCTATCCCAAATCTCTTTTGTCGATAAACATGTTGATATTCTATTGAATTTATTATAATCTAATGCACAGTATAGAATATTAATCACTTTAGCATTTAATTGAGCTAGCTTTTTTTTTGTTCATTTTAATTTTTTTTAGATTTAGGTGCATACATATTATTGACAATCATTGTAGGTATGTGAGGACCATTGAGTATGACATTCCACATGTCATAGATTTGTGCTTGAATAAAAATTTTCATCTAGCTTTTCAATAAGTATAGTTGATGCCATTGAAAAATGGAGGTCTAATGGTTGAGTATCCCTCACTCAATAAAAAACCAAATGGGTCAGTCATAAAATCCTTAGCTCTTTGACCGTTAGGTCAACAACTAATATTAGAACACTTGCTCCGATACCACTTGTTGCCCAAGTATGGCTTTCCAAGAGGGAGGGTGAATTGGATATTTAAAATTTAAGCTTAAGATATAAGCAAATTAAACTAGTTATGTGCTTAAATAAAATAAGCAATGTAATGTGCAGTGAATGAAAGTAATGGAGTAAGAGCACACAATCAAACACATAAATTTTAGAGTGGTTCGATGCCAAACACAGCACCTATGTCCACTCTCTAAGTAAACCACTTGAAAATTCAACTATAATTCTCAATAAGAATAATGGTCCAATTATTTTTCAGGCTCACAATTAAATCCTATTGGTTTTCTCTGGATCACCAACTAAAACCATATAATGATTGTTTTTCTAGGCTAACAATTAACCCCGATTGGTTTAAACCTTGGCTCACTAATCAAATCAATACAATGTCCAACTCTAGGCTTGGACCAACTCAAATTTCTCAACCTAAGAAACTTAAAATAAAATATAAAAATATAATTTAAAACAAACTCTTTTAAACTCTAAGAGAAGAAAATCTGAGTTATTTTGCTTGTAGGCTTGATTTCTTCTTCTTGATTTATTGAGAGATAGTGAAACTCCTTGATTCATGATTTGATTACTTCCTCACCTCACTTTACTCTTGCTCTTAATTGCTGGAGGATGATTTATAGTAAAAGGACATAGAATAACTCTAAGGATAACTCCTTCTCTTCTCTTTTCAACTTCTTTGATTTCTCAATGGATACTCAATAAATCACCCAAAAACTTGTCTCCAATGCTTTCAAAGGTTTTCTTATATATCCTTAAAGTTTTCCATCACTTCTTGACATCTGGAAGGTCTACAAAAAGGGATCTAACTGTTGGAGATGAGAAAATAGCTGTTAGAAAACTCATGGGATGAAAAAGCTGCAGATCTAAAAATTAGCCATTATAGATGCTGGATTGGCTCAATTTCTGACTAGATCAACTTAGTCCCACTAGGTTGGCTCAGTCCCCTAGGTCTTGAAAATTTATCTTTCTATGCTTTCTATCTTTTATTTCCACTGAGACTAGGTCGGTCCAGTTTGCATACCATGCATGCCGAAGACTATTTGTAATCCTTTCTTCTCCAAATTAATTTGTAGACTAGATTTATCTTTTTGACTTAATTTAACCTTCATTAAAATATTGAAAAATACTTAAAAAATTATGAGCACCTAAAATTTTGAAACTGCATATCCTCATAAGCATAGTTAGATTTTATAACTTATACACAAAACTCTTTATCACCATCAAATGAAATCTTTGGGTCAATAATTAACTTGTATTTTCTTTTTATTTCCTCATCATTTTATAACTTTGGCCTATTCATTATCATAGAGATGACTCTCGATGAATTTTAGCGGTTGACAAATGATCTCCAAGCCCAGAAGAGGAAGGGCAATGCTCTTGGAGAAACATCAAAGCGAGCAAAGATCGGCGACTCAAGCTCGGCCATCCCTACCTTGGTGATTTCTGCTCACGAGACCGAAGTGCCACTACCAACCTTGAGCTTGGCCACTGAGGTCTCCACTCCCAAACCTCTTGTGGAGAAGAAAAAGGAGGTGGAAAAGAGGAAGAAGAAATCAGTTGCCAAGAGGGTTCGATCATAGAAGAACTTTGGTGAATCCAATGACAGTAATGTTGATCAAGACTGAGCTTCTTTTGATAGTTGGGGGGCTGTCCAACCCCTCATGGAGGGCTGCATGGTGCCAAACATAATAAAAAAGATCCTCTTGATAGATACTCAGGAGAGAAAGAAAGACTCATTCATGGTCTTTCTTGAGGTAATTGCTTTTCCACTTTCATATTAAGTTGGATGTATATATTTTCTAGTAGTAACATGTACCTTGTATTGCTTGCAGCTGGGGCACTATTTTTTTGCTAATGTTGAGGCAGTCAACCTTCATGAGGCTGAGGCCTCGAAGGCTATAAAGGAGGTCAAAGATGCCAAGGCCAAAGTTAAGCATCTCAAAATGATTCTCAAAGAGAACTCCATTGAGGTCGGGCACCTCTAAAAAGTGCTCAAAAGGGTAGAATAGGCATCAATGGAGCATCTCAAAAAGATTCTCAAAGAGAACTCCATTGAGGTCGGGCACCTCTAGAAAGTGCTCAAAAGGGTAGAACATGCATCAATGGAGATGAAGGATGTATTGGCTTCAAAAGAGGAAGGAAGAAAGAAGGCCGAGGCTGAGGTCACTGAAGGGGAGAGGTGGGTTGCGAAAGCCATGAAGTAGGCCATCCTAGATTTCAAGTCTACGAAGGAGAAGGAACACATTAAAATTGAGTTTGCTAGAGAGGCTTTTAGCAAGGGTTTCGACCTCTACCAATAGACAATTGCTGAGAAGTTCTCTGAACTAGACCTCGACTTTTTGTTGGATGGACCAAAAGATTCCTCTAATGACGAAGCCGAGCCTTCCATAGTTGGAGCCTACTTTCCCGTTGCCAAGCCTACTGCTAACACTTTCAAGCCGATCGAGAGCTAGAACCCATTGAGGCCACACTGAGTTCTTTTGCCATCCCTCCATTAGAGATCGGAGACCTCTTCTACTTGTACTTTTTATTTCTTTTATTTTTTATATACTTAAACTTTTTAAGCAATAAAGTTGAACTTCTTTTTTTTTTATACCTTTATGTGTCATAATGTTGTTGATGATCCAGAATTTAGTTTGCAAATACTGTCACCGAGCTTAGTCATGGCTAAAGTCACACCATTACCTTAGGCCGTCCCTCTAAAGGCTCATCTAAAAGCTCTAAAGAAAGATGTTTGTCAAGCCAATAATTAATTGAAGAAAACCAAGGATGAACTTCAGAAGGCAAAGAACAACTATAAAATAGCCTCGATTGAGATCAACCACCTTCGTCAAGCCTCCAAGCAAGCCTTCAAAAAATACAATTCAAAGAAATATTATTTGTTCGAGGAGCTTGAACAGACATTGAAGTATGTCAGTGAGAAATCTTGGACCTTAACCATGAAGATCTGCTCCCTTGAAGTCGAGCTTAGAGAAGCATGAGAGAAAATCCATCAGCTATAGAAGGGCTCGTTCTAGACTCACAATCAGGAGGAGCATGGTTGGGACTGATCCAAGAAGTTCTTCGATCTCCAAAACTAGTTGCATGCAGCCAAGGATGCATACAATACTCATAGAATTGGCTGGTATGAATAAATTGCTAATATCAAACAAAAACATCGGACAGCCAATGATGAAGTAGCTCGACTCTAAAAGTGACTTGAAGAACTGTAGGATTGGCCTGATCGGATCAGATCACGCGGCAAAATTTAAAAATTTTTGACCACTGATCTGATCAAATCTAAAAATTCTCTGATTTGATTAGATAGATCTAAAATAAAAATATAAAATATGGTATCTAATACCATCTATTACAAGCAAACTGTTCACTTGCTATGATGATTAGAACACTATCCCAAGAATCTGACTTGAGCTGTACATGTGCCTGGCCTCTACCAGCATCTACTCAAGTCAGATCTAGAGGTCTTCTCCTTCTAAATTTGATCTCAAAAAATTAGATCCTGTTGTTAAAAAATGTATCCTAAAGTCAATCATCTAAGTTATAGATGATTTAAAATAGTATATATAAATTATTAAATAATAATTATTATTTTACTTATTCATCACCAAATTTTTATCTTTCTTAAATGAACTCCTATGTTATGATGAAGTCCATAGAACCACATTCAATTAATAAAAAAAGATTTATCGGATGGTTCTTAAATTTATTCATGATTAAATGATAAGTTATTAATAAGGATAATAACTTATCGAGTGTAGGTCACTATATGTCATATGCATTGGTTGTCCTTGAAATCAAGTGGTGTGGAGATACTGGTATAGCATGCAGGTGAGATATATGAGTAAATTACACTGAACATGATCAATGTAGTACTCTACTATCAAAAGTAGCTGGCTAAGGCCAATGGATATAAGTATCCCTCCGACAAGAGATCACTATGGTGACTTGCAGGCAACTCACTGTACTTTAGTATCAGACTACCTGTATTTCTAATATAGGATCAAAAGATTTTTAGGTATGGTCAAGTACTTGTGATATTGGTGCATGAGTCAAGATAGGATTGACCACTCCTGATTAACTTTAGAAAGCAAATATCTCACCATGTTTTAATTTAGTAAAACCTAGGCCTAGGTAATCCTCATGAGTCATGGGATTTGCAAAATTTTGAGACACAATATGGATGACTTGTATGAGTGTTGATAGCTAACTCAATGTCATTCTAAGCATTATTGATTGAAGGGATGAATAATATGGCAACCATAGGCTAGAGTTCTAAGAATGTTGCTTGCATACATTCGACCTATCCGGATGTCGAGTACCATTATTAGATGGTTATTTCGATTGATACAGGAATTGGTTTCTATGCTACTGACTTAGGTTCAAACCTATTGGATCACACACATTAGAGATTGTTACTTGATCGAATGGTTGATTGATAAATCAGAATCATTTAGTGATTGAATAATCAATACGATTGATGATCAATCAAGTGCAATTATTGTAAGATGATCGGTTAGCAATTGATTTGCTAATTGACTCAATCTAATTAAGCAATTGGACTAAGATCAAGTCTAATTAAATTTGATTCAATTAGAATTAGTTTGAATTTAATTGGATTAAGTTCAATTGGTTTATTGGATAAGCCAATTATAAGAAAAAATAATTTCTTATTAGACTAAGACTTGAGTGCACCTAATTTCTAATTTGATTAGAAATTAAGTCAGATTTAAATATGATTTCATTTGATTTAATTAGTCTCCTAGTTGGACTAGGATTACCTTTTAATTAGGTTGACTCAATGCTATTTAAAATTGGATTTAAAAAGATTTGACCTGGTCAAACAAGAGAAGTCCCAATTGGACTGTGACTCTCACTCCTCCCTTGCACCTAAATAGCCCATGCCCCATATATTCTATTTCCTGATGTTTACATGAAAATCCTTACACCTAACGAAGGTCTCACATCCCATATCTTGTTGGTTTTGGAATTTGTTTTGAATTGGTCAAAACTAGTAAGTTGTTATGACATAGATTCCTTTTGAAAAAGTCTCTTAAATCCCAAACTCTTTCGCCCTTCTTTGCACCCTTTTATGTTGTGCACAAAAACTTTAACTCACCCAATTTCCTTTCTTTTGTGCATGGATTTCCTGGTGTTGATGCCTATTTTCAAGGGGGAGGCATCCAATTGGATTTCCTAGTGCTGATGCCTATTTTCAAGGGGGAGGCATCCAAGAGATGGATGCCTCCTAAAATTCCTAGATTTCCTTCATTGACTAGGTCAATTGACCTAGTCTTGCCACAGCATGGGATCCACCTATATATGGAGATTTTTGGTGTGGAAACCATGGGGTTTTTTCATGAAAAAAGTAGAAAGAGAGGAAGAGAGGGCATGAAGGTTGGGTGCTCCAAGTTGGTTGGGGCATGAGTTTTCTTTTGGACATCAATGGTTGATGTCCTGATGAAAAAAGAAAATGGTTTTCTAGGGTTTTCTTGAGAGCCTCTTATTCCTGATCCTTTTTTGAGTTTTTCCTCAAATTTTTTATGCATATCAGAGAGAAAGAGAAGGTGAGGGGCGTGGGAGGTTGGCATCCAAAGTTGTTGGACGTTGGTGCTTTCTTTTAGACATCAATGGTTGATGTCCTGATGAGACAGGAAGAAGAGAAGAAGGTCATTTCTTAGGTTCTCCTTGTGAGCTTCTTCTTGTCCATCTTTTGTAAGATTTTTCATAAAAAAAATCAGAGAGAAAAGGAGAAAAGGGCATGAAAAAATTTAGAGGAAAAGGTTTTCTCTTGTCTTGGCATGGAGATGTTTTTCAGGACATCAATGTTTGATATCCTAAAAGAGAAGATGTATCTTCTCTGTGAGCTCAGAAGTGGCACTCCCAAGTCTTGAAAAGATGAGAAGATAGATTATGGAAAGACAGGAGTGAGCCAAAAGAGAAATCAGCTCTTCTAGCAAAGTTTAGAAACTGGGCTGGCTCACCCTGAGACAGAGCCGGCTAAGTTAGGAACTAGGCTGGCTTAATCCAAGACATGGTCGGCTAGGTCTTAGAGAAAAATTCAGATAGAAAGTAGCATTTTTAGGCTATTGGCATGGTACACAACTAGGTTGGATCAGTTTGGGACTAAGCCGATCCAGTCGTACCAGATTGAACCGACCCAGTCATATGTTAGACAGCTCAGTCTAAAACTGGGCCGACTCAGTTTTCATGGGTTACTATTTTGTGTACATGGGTTATTTGGATTTAGAAAGTTTTCCTATGAGCTTGGGATTGACCCTTTGTAAATTATATATACTAGAAACAGGTCAAGATTGTAAGAGTGCTAAAATATACTAAATAAAAGTTCTTTTTCTTAGAAATCTCTTTTTCTCTTCTTTTCTATTTCTTGAATTGTTTGATCATACTTCTACATTAAATCTCTGAGAAGTACTTTCTTATTGCTTGGCTAATCACCAACGGTCATGTCGATCCATGTGGCAAGAATGCGCATTCTCGACATTTGGTATCAAAGCGATGTTGCATGGAAGGAAGGAAGACACCTAGGGTTTACTGCATCCAGGATCTGTTGCATCAGGTTTTATCCTAAAACTTCTAGTTTGCTTCGCGGTTGTCTCTAGATTGAGGTGGAGATTGTTCACACAGAGGAACGGTGATACAAAAGTTTGGAAAGAGGATCTAGGGCTAGTTAGATCTTCATTGAAGGATAGTTTTGCTAGTGTGTGAGATTGTAAAGGGTGTTAGGGATCTGTTCTTGACTTGTTTGAAGTCATGGGATCAAGTAGATTCAAGATGGATTTTGGAAAGTTCGATGGCAAGGGGAACTTTACTCTATGGTAGCAAAGAGTAAAGGACTTGTTGGTTCAGCAAAGGATCTACAAGGTCTTGACAAAAGAAAGACCGAAAAAGATCAGTACTGAGGATTAGGAAGAGTTGGAGGAAATTGCTTTTAGCACAATCCAAATGTGCTTGGCCGATCAGGTTTTGCTCGAGGTTTGCATAGAAACTATGGCAAAGGGGCTCTGGGAGAGACTGGAGAACACATACATGGAGAGTGAGGATCATGATTCATGGATACAGGCCATGAAGGAAGAGATGGAATCACTCAAGAAGAATCAGACATTGCAGCTACTGGATCTTCCAGAGGATGCTTGACCTATTGGCTCAAGTGGGTGTTCACAAAGAAAGAAGCACTTTCAGATAAGGTGGAGTCAGTTCAAGCACTGTAGCAAGGTACTCACAAAGAGAATTGGCCAAATTTTTCTTGTGTGTCAAATTTCGAGTTTTCTGTACTGTACACACCATACAGAATAAAAAAAAAACTCTACATGAAAAGATAATGGTTTTTGGATGAAGAAAGTGTGTTAGATATATGTGCCCTAGAAGCCAGAATTGGCTGACACTTGTAATACACTTCTAGGGGCAAAATTATAATTTTGACTATAATTAATGAAATGGGTTATTTTCTATCACACATGTGTATTTAGTGTCTGTGATACATCCTTTGAGTTAATGGTAATGATAATTCATATTTTCAAGAGTTGAAAATTTAAGACATGAATAATCATTATTAACTCATAAACAGCTCCCGACCATAGGATCATCACGAGGATGGTGATTGATCCGGAAGGTTGGTGTACGATCGCTTCTCTTTAGTAGATGAGTCTTGAGTCTACGGTGTGGAGACACCGGAGCGAGAGTACAGGTACTCGTTAGAGAACGAGGGCACTGAGCGTGACCACCTCGAGTAGTCATTAGGAAGTCTACCTTCTCGTCAATGACTGACTCGATGCTGCAGTAGTGTGTCTGGTTCTTTGACCTGAGATGCATCGGCAGTTCACCTTGAGGGTGTTATAGTTTGACTACACCATTACTCGGTCTCCTAGCCATATGGAACCCTGAGGTGTATGTTGGCTATAGCATGTTCATTGTAGGAACTGGATTGCATCAAGATGGGATCTATCTACCTCGGTGGTAGAGGAGTAGCCCTATGATGATCATGAGAATCAAGTCCAGAAGCCCATGGCCATGGTAGAGTGAAATAATAGAAAGAGTTTCTATTTAGATTTTCACATTGGACTCGAATCGAATGATTACATCATATGACAGAGACTAGGGTTTGACGAGTTCACCTTAACCCTAATCTGATCGGGGCTCAAGATAGAAGAACTTAATCACACAGGTAGCTGCACCAAGAGGTTCGCATTCAGCTCTGATGGGTTGCCACCATATACTGCTAGGTGTCACTGGTGGATTTTGGGAGCAATTAGAATGATTTAGATGATCGATCATTCTAGCTGTTCGAATCAGAAGAGTTCTGATCCATCGAAAGGAGTTTCGATGATGTCTATGATAGAGATCATGACATATCCCATTACCATACAGAACTGAACCTAACTGGGTCACACAAACAAGGGTTTGAATCTGGTGATCATCAATTGAACTGATCTAGTTCAATTGATCTGAATGAGATTCAATTAGGTTCAAGGAAATCGTGCTAGCACTCGATTGAACCTAACGTTCTTCTTTTACTATCATAAATAAGTTGTCCTGACTGAGCCAAAGGAGTTTGTGCTCAATCAGAGGCCTTCATATGGTCTGACTGGAGGTTGTCCAAGTCAGAATAGGTTGTCTTATTTGTAAGACATTACCTGCCATTTTTGGTCACCTGCCATTTCTTGTTCTTTGACTTTGGTCAAAAGTCTACCTTTGACTGGTCAAACGTTGACCATTGACCCTTTGACTTTTGACCACATGTCATGCACCTATTGGAGAGCTGGTGGGGGCCTGTCCCCCTGCCAGAACCTGGCAAGGAGAAGGGCGCACGCCAAGGGTGGCGTGAGCCCAAGTAGGAGGCGCCTAGGAGTCCTTGTTGGACAAGGACTCCACCTCCCTTTTGGATTCCAATCAGAGTTCTACTAAGAATCCAGTTTGACTGGTCTTAGGCGCCCTCTAAGGAGGAATCCAGGGGTCTCTATTCCAACCAATCAGATTTAGATCTGATTTCACAAAGGGTTGTGATTGGTTGAGAGGAAGAGGAGTTGGATCACAAGAGGTCTATAAATAAGACCCTGCGCCCAACCCTAATTCCAATGCTATTAGATACGCCCCAAGGCTGCCTCTCCCCTCCTTCTCCATGCCATAGTCTCTTCTCCCCTTGCTCTCCACGTCCAAAAGGTGTTTTGGACTTAGTTTGGTGCGATTCAGATCAAGGAAAGGCGATCAAAAGCAAGAAGGCTGCGCTGCTGCAAAAGGACGACTGCAGATCTTCAAAAGAGTTTTGAAGATCCTCCAGATCAGATCCAGATCTGATTTTTGGAGGTGTGATAGAGAAGAAGAGGATCTCCAGATCCAACCCGAGTGGATACCGGTAGAGGCCAGGCGCTTGCGTGGCTAAGATCCAGAACCTTCCGCTGCAATCAGGATCATCTACAGGGTAATAGGATTACCCAAATCAGGTAAATTAAATTTGATTTAATTTATCTTATTTTATTTTATTTATTAAAATAATAAGAATCAGATCTGAAACATATCAAGATCTGATTGAGATCAAGAGAAAATTTTTGAAATATATCTCTTGATCTAATCAGATCTGGACGAACCTGGACCGGGAAATCAGGATTTCCCTTCAACTGGTATCAGAGCCATGGTTCTAAATTGTTTAGATCTGATTTTAATTTTATTTTAATTAGAAAATAAAGTGATTTCAGATGTCACATGAGATGTGATCAGATCTGAAATCAGAAAAATTAAAATTAAATGATTTGGATCTAAGAACATGAAGATATGCATGACTAGTTCTAGAATAGAATAGTTCTATAGAATAGTTTTGCATGTCTTTGATTTAATCTGATTAAATCATATTTTAGATCTTCTTATTTACTATTTTCTGATATTATAAGTGTTATAATAACATCTGATAAACAGCAAATAAAAATTATTTAATTTTAAATATCATATGAGATATGATAGATGCATGACTAGACTAGTTGTAGAATAGTTCTACATAATTGTCTAGATTAGAATTTATTTTGATTAGATCAATTTAAATCTAATTTTTTAGATTATTATGTGATAATTTAGATCTGAAAACATGCATGATTTGATACATGAGATGTATGCAAAATATGCCTTGATTAGATCTAAATTTGTATATGAGATATATGATATAGATCTATAACTGTTTTGTAGATTTACATGTTCCTGATTAAGGCGTTCCTCTTGGCCGTCCGGTCATAAGAACGAAGAAGGGTTTAAAGGCCCTCTCTTCCCATTCGATGGGGTGTTCTTATGACGTGTAGGGGTGCTGCGTGTTCGTCCTTAATCAGAAACCCAAAACTTACTTTCTGCAAAACCCTAGATCCTGAAACCCTAGGATTTATTGTGCATATTTTGTTTATGAACCCAACTTAATTAAGAATTAAGTTTATGGAATATTAATTAGGTCTAAAATTGAGAATTTCAGATCTAAGACATATTCATAATACTGGGTTCGGGCTTGGGTAGCTCAATTAGGTCTAAGCGGTTGATCAAACCGAATCAAGAGTTGGTTAGATGGGATCAACAATGCTTAAATTGACCAGCCTAATAGGATTAAGTCTGGGTCAAGATCGAGTCACGATCAAGCAAGACCTAATTAGGCTCAGAGGTTAGAGTCTGGATTGTAGGCTAACCCAATTGGTTCTGACTCAACAATTTGGTGTCTAAGGTAAGTTTGGCACAGACGACCGACTGGTTTTTAATTGGAAGCTACTCGACCTGAATGCGTTCTTGTGCGAGTTAACGGCATATTCCTTCCACCGGTCTCACTTACCTGGCCATATCTGTTGACACAGTTCTGATCTGAGGTGGTCAATAATCCGAGCTGACCCATGCCACTAGGTTAGTCATAATTGTTATGACTAAGCCAAGTCTAGTTTAATGAGACCTGAATCAATTCTCCCTAAGAAAAGATTAAGTCCGAGGTCTTCCACCATTGTAGACGTGCGGGCCCTTCCCGGGGTTGATTGTTCTCGGCTGGATACAGTGGCTCAGTTGCACCGGGAAGACGCAACCATGTCTATTAGGCATTGGATGCTATGGGCTGGAGGATGAGTTGGGCTCAATATTCCGGATACGGTGAGAGACCCAATTAGGAACCCAGTCTATGCAAATGGTGGGTCTGACTTAACTAAGGAGTGGATCAATATTCCGGATACGGTGAGATTCATGAATTAGAGACCAAGTTTGGGTGCACCATGATTAGAGAATCATTGAACAAGAGTTGTTCACTCATTGGCTAACCCATCACCAATAACTGTTAGGTGAGGTGATGAGTCAGTTGGTGAGACCGCACCACCCACTAGAAATCATCAATCGCGGAGATTTTCGCATCTCTACAGAGGGAGTGTAGGGATCCGAGAAAATAGTGGGAGCTAATTTGTTTAAAAATAAAATCCCTAAACAAATTGGTCAAGTCAAAATTACAGTATCTAACTAGAATCTTTGACTCTCTACAGGAAAATGTCTGCGTCCAACCCACTGGCACGTATCCTAGACACACATAGACTGACTGGACCCAATTATAAAGATTGGCTCAGGAACTACAAAATTGTTTTGGGTTCAGAGAAGTTAACACATGTTTTGGACCAGGACCCTCCCACCTTACCAGCTCGTCCATCCACTGAACAGAGAGCGTCTCTGGAAAAATGGATTGACGAAGACAATAAGGCCAGATACTACATGTTGGGCTCGATGTCTGATGAGCTCCAGCGCCAACATGAAGATATCGGGACTGCTCGCCAAATGTTGGCTCACCTGCAGGAGATGTTTGGTGAACAGAGTCGCGCAGCCAAATATCAAGTCACGAAAATGACTTTTTAAGGCTAAGATGCGTGATGGGCAGTCAGTCCAAGATCACTGTCTGACAATGATCAAGGACATGGAAGAGCTTGAGAAGCTCGGTGTGAAGTTGGACTTGGATTTGCAGAACGATATTATTCTGCAATCCTTGACTGATGCATATGGGCAATTCATCATGAATTACCACATGCATAAACTTCAAAATTCCTTGGCCGAGTTGATGAATATGCTGGTTACCGCTGAGCTTTCTATGAAAGGTTCTAAAGGCTCAGTTCTTGCTATGGAACGGACTTCTTCCAAAAGAAAGTCTTATGGAAAGAAAAAGAAGTCTGTGAAAAAGCAAAAGGTAGAAGGATCAAAGAAGAAGAAGGCAGAACCGAAGAAGAAGGTCGATGGCAAAGGAAAGTGTTTCCATTGCAACAGCGACGGCCATTGGAAGCGGAACTGCCCTACTTACCTGGCCACCCTGAAGAACAAGAAGGAAGGTCCTTCTGGAGGTATGCTCGTTATTGAGTCTAACCTTACGGTTTCTTCTGCATCCAGTTGGGTGCTTGACTCTGGTTCTAGTGCTCATCTGTGCACTTCTATGCAGGGTCTTGAGGATAGCAGGAGGCTGAGGGATGGAGACATGATCCTACGCGTCGGTAATGGAGCAAGAGTTGCTGCAGTAGCCGTGGGAACATACCCTCTGCGATTACCATCTGGTTTAGACTTAGTTTTAAAAGACTGTTATTATGTGCCTGCAGCTAGCAGGAATTTGATTTCTGTTTCATGCTTAGCACAAGAAGGTTATGTGATCACCTTCTTTAAGGACCATTGTAACATTCTTTATGAAAGAAATAAAATTGCAAATGGTTTCCTTGTTAATGGTCTTTATCAGTTGCATATTGATGTACCTGTTTTAACTATCGAGCAAAACGTGAATGCCAAACGACCTAGGGATAGTCCAAACGACAGATATCTATGGCACCTGAGATTAGGTCATATAGCAGAAGATAGGATTAACAAATTGGAGAAAAATGGGCTATTGAGTCCATTGACTTTTGAGTCATATCCAACTTGTGAATCTTGTCTTCAAGGCAAAATGACTAAACTCCCTTTTGTTGGACATGGGGAGAGGGCCACAGATCTCCTTGCCCTAGTACATACTGATGTGTGCGGCCCATTCGATGTGCCGGCTAGAGGCAATTTTGTCTACTTCATTACCTTTACCGATGATCTGTCTAGGTATGGGTATGTGTATCTTATGAGACATAAGTCTGAAGCCTTTGAAAAGTTCAAAGAATTCAGACATGAAGTAGAAAAACAAACTGGAAAACCCATTAAGGTTCTTCGATCAGATCGAGGAGGTGAATACCTTAGCCGGGAATTCCTAGACTATCTTAAGGAAAATGGCATAGTCTCTCAATGGACTCCACCAGGAACACCTCAACTCAACGGGGTTTCAGAACGGAGAAATCGGACTCTATTGGATATGGTTCGATCCATGATGAGCTTCACAGACCTCCCAGATTTTCTTTGGGGACATTCATTATTAACTTCAATCTATTTACTGAATAGGGTTCCCTCTAAAACCGTTCCTACCACACCGTATGAGATATGGCACGGTAAGAAACCAAGTCTGAGTCATCTCAGAATTTGGGGTTGTCCGGCTTATGTCAAAAGACAACAAGCGGACAAGTTAGAGTTTAGGTCCTTTAGAGCTCGATTCATAGGATATCCTAAAGAGTCATTAGGATACTATTTCTACATTCCAGAAGACCACAATGTGATTGTGAGTCGACATGCCATATTTCTTGAAAAATAGTTTATTCAAGATAGTGGCATTGGAAAGCAGATTAAGCTTGATGAGAAAGTCTCACAAGCAGAACGAGCTAAGGACCAAGTGGAACCAAATCAGGTTGAGCCAATAAGAACACTACCTCCTCCACCTCGTAGATCGGAAAGAGTTTCCCGTCCCCCTGAAAGATACTTAGGTATTATTTCAGAGGACGTAGAGGAAATGTTCCTCATAGGTAATGGTGCTCATGGTGATGATCCCAAAACCTACAACGAGGCGATATCAGATATCGACTCCGAGAAATGGCTTGAGGCAATGAAGTCAGAGAATCGACTCGATGCACTCAAACCAAGTCTGGACCTTGGTAGATCCACCAGAAGGTATAGTACCTATTGGGTGTAAATGGATCTTCAAGAGAAAGATTGGTGCAGATGGGAATGTGGAGACATTCAAGGCTAGACTGGTGGCAAAAGGTTATAGTCAACGTGAAGGCATTGACTATCAGGATACCTTTTCCCCGGTAGCTATGCTAAAATCCATCCGCACATTGCTTGCTGTTGCAGCCTATTTCGATTATGAAATATGGCAAATGGACGTGAAAACGGCATTCCTAAATGGATATCTTGAGGAAGATATCTATATGGAACAGCCGCTAGGTTTCACATCCAGTGATACTGATCACAAGGTTTGCAAGCTGCAAAGGTCCATATATGGACTTAAGCAAGCATCTCGGAGCTGGAACACTCGTTTCAATGATGTGATCAAAAAGTTTGGTTTCATCAAAAATGAAGAGGAACCATGTGTTTTCAAAAGGGTCAGTGGGAGCGCTGTTGTCTTCCTCGTATTGTACGTGGATGACATCCTCCTTATTGGGAATGATATTCCCATGTTGACATCAGTCAAGATGTGGTTGTCCAAGGAATTCTCCATGAAAGACCTAGGTGAAGCATCCTTTATTCTAGGAATTAAGGTCTATAGGGATAGACCGAATAGGATGCTAGGACTTTCACAGAAGATGTACATAGAGGAAGTACTAAAGAGGTTTAGTATGGAAAACTCTAAGAGGGGATTAATACCCTTCAGACATGGTATTCATCTTTCCAAGAAGATGTGCCCCAGCACACCTGAGGAAATAGAACGCATGAGCAAGATCCCTTATGCTTCTGCAATAGGGAGCCTCATGTATGCCATGCTATGTACACGACCTGATATAGCCCATGCTGTGAGTGTCACAAGCAGATATCAGTCAAATCCAGGTGAAGAACACTGGACTTCTGTGAAATGTATCCTTAAGTACTTGAGAAGAACTAAGGATATGATGTTGGTCTTTGGTAATGGAGAACTCCAAGTTCAGGGATACACAGACTCGGACTTCATGTCCGATATAGATGATCGAAAGTCGACATCTGGAAGTCTGTTTGTGTGCAATGGTGGAGCTGTCAGCTGGAAGAGTTCCAAGCAAACTGTGATAGCAGATTCCACCATGGAAGCAGAATATATAGCTGCATCAGAGGCTGCAAAGGAAGCATTCTGGTACAAGAAGTTTGCTGCAGAAATTGGAGTAATGCCATCAGATGCCATTCCTCTTTACCTTGCCCTTGCTAAGGAGCCGAGGTCTCACCAGAAGTCCAAGCACATTGACGGCGATTGATTACCTTGAGAAAGGTTACGTTGAGGTCAGAGAGTCAACTCCGCAGATAATGTGGCAGACCCACTTACAAAGCCGTTGGGCCAGCAGAAGATCGAAGCCCACCTTGAGAAGATGGGACTTAGACTTGTAGCCAATTGGCTTTAGGACAAGTGGGAGATTGTTAGATATATGTGCCCTAGAAGCCAGAATTGGCTGACACTTGTAATACACTTCTAGGGGCAAAATTATAATTTTGACTATAATTAATGAAATGGGTTATTTTCTATCACACATGTGTATTTAGTGTCTGTGATACATCCTTTGAGTTAATGGTAATGATAATTCATATTTTCAAGAGTTGAAAATTTAAGACATGAATAATCATTATTAACTCATAAACAGCTCCCGACCATAGGATCATCACGAGGATGGTGATTGATCCGGAAGGTTGGTGTACGATCGCTTCTCTTTAGTAGATGAGTCTTGAGTCTACGGTGTGGAGACACCGGAGCGAGAGTACAGGTACTCGTTAGAGAACGAGGGCACTGAGCGTGACCACCTCGAGTAGTCATTAGGAAGTCTACCTTCTCGTCAATGACTGACTCGATGCTGCAGTAGTGTGTCTGGTTCTTTGACCTGAGATGCATCGGCAGTTCACCTTGAGGGTGTTATAGTTTGACTACACCATTACTCGGTCTCCTAGCCATATGGAACCCTGAGGTGTATGTTGGCTATAGCATGTTCATTGTAGGAACTGGATTGCATCAAGATGGGAATCTATCTACCTCGGTGGTAGAGGAGTAGCCCTATGATGATCATGAGAATCAAGTCCAGAAATCCATGGCCATGGTAGAGTGAAATAATAGAAAGAGTTTCTATTTAGATTTTCACATTGGACTCGAATCGAATGATTACATCATATGACAGAGACTAGGGTTTGACGAGTTCACCTTAACCCTAATCTGATCGGGGCTCAAGATAGAAGAACTTAATCACACAGGTAGCTGCACCAAGAGGTTCGCATTCAGCTCTGATGGGTTGCCACCATATACTGCTAGGTGTCACTGGTGGATTTTGGGAGCAATTAGAATGATTTAGATGATCGATCATTCTAGCTGTTCGAATCAGAAGAGTTCTGATCCATCGAAAGGAGTTTCGATGATGTCTATGATAGAGATCATGACATATCCCATTACCATACAGAACTGAACCTAACTGGGTCACACAAACAAGGGTTTGAATCTGGTGATCATCAATTGAACTGATCTAGTTCAATTGATCTGAATGAGATTCAATTAGGTTCAAGGAAATCGTGCTAGCACTCGATTGAACCTAACGTTCTTCTTTTACTATCATAAATAAGTTGTCCTGACTGAGCCAAAGGAGTTTGTGCTCAATCAGAGGCCTTCATATGGTCTGACTGGAGGTTGTCCAAGTCAGAATAGGTTGTCTTATTTGTAAGACATTACCTGCCATTTTTGGTCACCTGCCATTTCTTGTTCTTTGACTTTGGTCAAAAGTCTACCTTTGACTGGTCAAACGTTGACCATTGACCCTTTGACTTTTGACCACATGTCATGCACCTATTGGAGAGCTGGTGGGGGCCTGTCCCCCTGCCAGAACCTGGCAAGGAGAAGGGCGCACGCCAAGGGTGGCGTGAGCCCAAGTAGGAGGCGCCTAGGAGTCCTTGTTGGACAAGGACTCCACCTCCCTTTTGGATTCCAATCAGAGTTCTACTAAGAATCCAGTTTGACTGGTCTTAGGCGCCCTCTAAGGAGGAATCCAGGGGTCTCTATTCCAACCAATCAGATTTAGATCTGATTTCACAAAGGGTTGTGATTGGTTGAGAGGAAGAGGAGTTGGATCACAAGAGGTCTATAAATAAGACCCTGCGCCCAACCCTAATTCCAATGCTATTAGATACGCCCCAAGGCTGCCTCTCCCCTCCTTCTCCATGCCATAGTCTCTTCTCCCCTTGCTCTCCACGTCCAAAAGGTGTTTTGGACTTTAGTTTGGTGCGATTCAGATCAAGGAAAGGCGATCAAAAGCAAGAAGGCTGCGCTGCTGCAAAAGGACGACTGCAGATCTTCAAAAGAGTTTTGAAGATCCTCCAGATCAGATCCAGATCTGATTTTTGGAGGTGTGATAGAGAAGAAGAGGATCTCCAGATCCAACCCGAGTGGATACCGGTAGAGGCCAGGCGCTTGCGTGGCTAAGATCCAGAACCTTCCGCTGCAATCAGGATCATCTACAGGGTAATAGGATTACCCAAATCAGGTAAATTGAAATTTGATTTAATTTATCTTATTTTATTTTATTTATTAAAATAATAAGAATCAGATCTGAAACATATCAAGATCTGATTGAGATCAAGAGAAAATTTTTGAAATATATCTCTTGATCTAATCAGATCTGGACGAACCTGGACCGGGAAATCAGGATTTCCCTTCAACTGGTATCAGAGCCATGGTTCTAAAATTGTTTAGATCTGATTTTAATTTTATTTTAATTAGAAAATAAAGTGATTTCAGATGTCACATGAGATGTGATCAGATCTGAAATCAGAAAAATTAAAATTAAATGATTTGGATCTAAGAACATGAAGATATGCATGACTAGTTCTAGAATAGAATAGTTCTATAGAATAGTTTTGCATGTCTTTGATTTAATCTGATTAAATCATATTTTAGATCTTCTTATTTACTATTTTCTGATATTATAAGTGTTATAATAACATCTGATAAACAGCAAATAAAAATTATTTAATTTTAAATATCATATGAGATATGATAGATGCATGACTAGACTAGTTGTAGAATAGTTCTACATAATTGTCTAGATTAGAATTTATTTTGATTAGATCAATTTAAATCTAATTTTTTAGATTATTATGAGATAATTTAGATCTAAAAATATGCATGATTTGATACATGAGATGTATGCAAAATATGCCATGATTAGATCTAATTTGTATATGAGATATATGATATAGATCTATAAACTGTTTTGTAGTATTGCATGTTCCTGATTAAGGCGTTCCTCTTGGCCGTCCGGTCATAAGAACGAAGAAGGGTTTAAAGGCCCTCTCTTCCCATTCGATGGGGTGTTCTTATGACGTGTAGGGGTGCTGCGTGTTCGTCCTTAATCAGAAACCCAAAACTTACTTTCTGCAAAACCCTAGATCCTGAAACCCTAGGATTTATTGTGCATATTTTGTTT